>JAAMPI010001028.1:0-20882 GCA_013054445.1 Cudoniella acicularis
GAGGTTTTGTTGCACTTCGCAACATTAATAGGTTTCAAAAGTACTTTTCCGTGACGGACTGGGTTCAAAAAGCAAAGAGACTCAAAAGAGAAATAGAAAAATTTCGAATTCTAAAAAAATAGTTAAATTATATTAAACTATCCTACTTTTGGGGTGCATCCCGCTACACATGGTCTCACCGTCGGTAACTCCAAACCCGAAGACATGGGTACGCCTTTTGTAGCTTAATGTGGTTGCGCACATGCTGTATTTAGTTTTATTGTAGTGGTGTTCTTATGTTCGTTGTTTGTCTTGTTTGTTTGACCAAAAATGCTTAAATTGATATATATGGCACTACTCGCTTAGAAATTGGAATAAACGAAGAATTGCCGACAACGAGAGAGAGGTGAGGTGTGAATATTGGAAGGCTTCACTATTTAGTAACTGCGAAAGGAGTTTTTATGCATAACTCAATGACGACAAGTAAAAGAGCAACCACCTCCTATTCCTGTTACAAAGAGAGGTGTAAAGGGCTATTGGCGTCCCCTTGTTAAACCTTTTACATGTTAAAACCCATGTTTGATTTTTATAGGGGAAAACAGGAGAAGGCAAAAGAAGGGATTCTATATTAAAAAGATTTGGAGGATGCTGAACGTGGCAGAATATAGAACTTTCTATCGCCAAGTCGCGCAAAACACTTAAAAAGTACTCAATAGCCACTGATTGAAAAATACTAATATTTAGAAAATCAACACAAAACAACGGGCTAGGTTAGGTAAAAACCCCTTTAATGTCTCACAGTACTAGAGATATTTCATGTGTTTTTTACTGTTTCGCAACATTGAAGGGTAAAGGAACGCTAGAAATGATCCGTAAAAATAATTACAACCACTTTGTTGAAACTAGTCGAAAATTACAAGGCAAGGGGGAGATGCGAAATAGATCTTGGGATACTGAGAGCTATACTTCCTACTTGATATGCTGAGCACGGTAGATTGTATAAAACTCATATAAATTACAATATAGGTATTAATGACTCTTGATTTTCTCTTATGCTACTTTGAAGCGTAGTAGTGGAACCCGGCCCTACTTCTATTGGACTTGCTTTATGGTCTGCGACGAAATACAAACCTATGACTCTTTTGTGGAAGCAGGCAATGGCGAGACAACAATGCTTGGCAAATCCTTGATGTCAACATGCTCGGAGGAACCCAAGTCAATCACCCGCACAGCCTCGACATCCACAATTCCCACTTTCAACGCCATGAATTTCAACTCCACTTCATAGCACGCAGATGGCGCTAGCGGTCCAACTCTGGTGTCTGTGCTTAAGCATACAATATCTGTTGGATCGATGGCGGAATTTTTTTGCATAGCGTGAACAATATTTTCATCCATGAAAGCATCAGCAACTTTTGGATCTTTCCGTGAGCCGCCATGACCGGTTGATGGTGGACGTGTAATTCTCGTCTCTGTGCGCCTCCGCTTGGGAAGAACTGTGAGGGCTAATTTCCGAGGACGGTCAGAGCGGTTGACAATAAAGACCGACCAAGTGAAAGGAATTCCAGGGTAAATCGGCGAGTCAATTGGAGGTCCAGAGAAAGTCATAGTCACACCAAAATCTGGAACAGAGGGGTTGCGTTGATGCCGGGTGGTGATATCTACCGATGGGAGTGCGTCTGGGCGACTTACAGCAAGGGTTGAAACAGTTGGTGTAGTCTCAAATGCTGAGCCGATGGAAAGCTGTGCGGGTCGATGTGGCCGCTGTATAGGTTGAGTTGGATGTCCATAGCCAGGGTTTAGTGGTGGTGTAAAATCGAGTGATGTAGTCCAATGCATGGATATTTGAGGGCGACATACAGCCGATAAATGAGCTGTGGCGGTTATTGAGATATCCAAAATCCGTACCTGGGACTTAATTGTTGCATCCATATCATCTGGCAGTAACTTGTAAAGGAAGGTAACATCATCTTGCGGAAGACAAGTTATAGGTAATGTCATTCCAGAGATAATGTTGAGATCATCAACACTGCCACCTACGATTTCCAAATTGACCTTTTCCAGTACAATCTTGCAGTTAGCAAAAGGTGTAATGTCAATATCTAATGATGCCATTACTGCCATATTCGTCGCTGTCGTGCTGGACCTAGAATATCGAACCCTAGCATTTATTGCCGGATAGACTTTAATTGCCTGGCGAGAAATATTCTTCAAGGGACGCATCAACTCTCTCGCCGCCTGAGTTACTGGTTTTACCTGCGAAACTCTTAGTGCCGATAGCCTTGGCTTAATACCACCTAATGCAGGATCGCCACTAAAAGCCTCCAATAAATTCATGCCTGATGGGATTTGGCTTGGTAGATATTCTTCCGTGAGAGAATCGCCTTCCATTTGCTCCGCAGCCTTGAGATTTGCTATCGCGGAGAAGACAACGGAAGGATTTTGAAGTCGAAGCCGAGGTCTGACGAGGAAAGCCGATAGTTTCCACACAACAAGTATATGTCCTTCTCCAGCAGAGTCTTCAGCCTCGTCAGGTCCTTGGACCACAATCAGCGGATCCTCGCCATCCTGGACGGAGCCACTGTATATAACTTCTTGGGCTGGCGGGCCATCGTAGTTGTCCGGCTGTGCATTAACCACTTGTGCCTCAAGATTGATCACTAGTCTGCCAAGGTACGATCGTAAGGCCCTCTCGTCGAAGTAGGGAGTTTGTAAAACAACATATACATTGACAGTCTCATCTAGTGTCTAAGAATGAGTAAGAGAATGACCCATAGTCACAGCGTGTCGGCACATACCAAAAAAGAGAGCCTGCCGTTGGGCGATTGCAGCTAGAGGTGAGGCTTGCCCTCCATCTAAACGTTGGACTGATCCGCTTAGTTCTTTTTCGATATCGAGATGGCTTGCCAACGGGACAATCGTATCAAGCACCGAGGTCTCGACGAACTCAAGACTTCCACGAGGGCGAACGTCGTCCTCGACCTCCATCTCTTCCATCATCCTGGGCACAGTTGACTTTAGACGTCGGTGTGATTTCGAACTTTTCCAGCACTGACCAGCTTGCGAGGCGAGAGAGGGGAGCCGGCTTGTGAAAGGGAGGGTGATAAAGATGGCAAACAGGTCGCATGTTCAGAAGCACTCCATTTCTCATCGTCTTCTTTCTAGCATCTGAGAAGCAGTTCTGTTTCGGCGCATCGCATCCAAAAAGTCCCCGGTTCGACCCCTGCAGCACCAGAGCAGGGGTTGTGACTTAGCGCTAAGCTTGATCTCCAAAACTTTATTCCTTTCCAGCCGCAAGATCCCAATTCCACAACTACGTTTGCTCGTGACAACCTCGCAGCAAAACATCATGAACGGCACCAACGGGATCAACGGTCACACGGCGACGCCTGTCTTGTGGAGCGAGGCGCGAAATGCGGAAGGTCGCATTTACTATTATAACACAATCACGAAGGCAACGCAATGGACCAAACCAGAAGAGCTGATGACTCCGGCCGAGGTGAGCGTTTCCCAACAGGCAAATATTGCGCGACAGCTACTAACTCATGAATCTAGCGTGCCCTGTCAGCTCAGCCTTGGAAAGAGTATACGGCAGAAGGGGGCAGAAAGTACTGGTATAATACAGAGTCAAAGCAAAGCTCGTGGGAGATGCCCGATGTTTACAAACAAGCGTTATCCAAGGAGAATGCCCCGCCCACACCAGTTGCACAGTGCGCTCCCCATTACCTAATGTTTTCATTCTCTGGAAGCTGACATCAACAGAGCGCCTACTTTCGTTGCTGGAGGCGGCTTTTCAAGTTCTCAGTTTGATCAACCTAGAGAAAGAGAACCCCTTGGAGAATCTCGCCAGATTGCATATGGTAATGATGCTAACGGAAGCCGTGCTCAAGTCTTTGTACCTGCAAATACTGATCCCGACTACTCGACTTTCGAAGAAGCAGAAGCAGCCTTCCTTAAACTTCTTCGTCGCAATAATGTGGATCCTGACTGGACGTGGGAGCAGACTATGCGATCTATCATTAAGGACCCGCAGTATCGCGCGCTCAAGGACCCCAAGGATCGCAAAGCAGCTTTCGAAAAATATGCCGTTGAGGTACGGATACAGGAAAAGGACAGGGCAAAGGAGAGGATTGAAAAGCTCCGTAAAGATTTTGCCACAATGCTGAGAAGCCACCCAGAGATAAAGCACTACACCCGTTGGAAGACTGCGCGGCCCATCATCGAAGGGGAAACTATTTTCCGATCATCGAGCGATGATGATGAACGACGTCAATTGTTTGAGGACTACATCATTGAGCTCAAGAGAGCCAATGTAGAACGAGAAGTATCCACAAGAAAAGCTGCTATGGATGAGCTGGTTGATATCCTGGAGGCAATTGATTTGGAGCCGTACACACGGTGGTCAGAGGCGCAAGGTATCATCCAATCTAATCAGCGATTCCAAAACGATCAGAAATTCAAGTCGCTCAGCAAATCAGACCTATTGACGGCTTTCGAAAACCACATTAAGATCTTAGAAAAGACATTTAACGACTCTCGCCAACAGCAAAAGAATCAGAAATCCAGACGCGAGCGGCAAAATCGTGATCGGTTCTTAGGTTTGTTACAGGAGCTAAAAACTGTAAACAAGATTAAGGCAGGATCAAAATGGAGCCAAATTCATCTACTAATTGTTCAAGATGAGAGGTATCAAGCAATGCTGGGTCAACCTGGATCCACGCCTCTTGATCTATTTTGGGACATGGTTGAAGAAGAAGAACGTGCTTTACGGAGTGTTCGTAATGATGTTCTGGATGTGCTTGATGTATGTTACTTGAATTTTGAAGACTTGCCCAAAGCTAACTTCATGATAGGACAAACGGTTTGAAATACAGCAGAAAACTACATTTGAGGAATTCCTTGCTCTAACGCAAAATGACCGACGAACTGCTAACGTTGATCGAGACGCTCTGAAACTAATATTTGAGCGGGTATGTTATGCTTTTACCCCCTGCCGTATCTCTTCTAACAGTCTCCAGCTACACGAGAAGGTTTTCAAACGTAGTGAAGATGATAAACACCAAGCTGAACGACAACAGCGCCGAGCTGTTGATTCTCTTCGATCTTTAATTAAGCATCTTGAGCCGCCTGTTCGTTTGGATGATACTTATGACAGAATCCGACCACGAATTGAAAAGGCCGAGGAATATCTTGCTGTATCTTCAGAAGATTTACGACGCTCAGCCTTCGATAAAGTCATCCGCCGTTTGAGGGAGAAGGACGAAGATACAGAGAAAGATCGTCTTAAACGCCGTGAGAGAGCTTCAGTAGACAGACCCACTCATCGAGATAGAGACAGAGGTGAGAGATCACATCGCCCAAACGGACGTCACGCTAGGGGAAGTCGCAGTCCAGAACCCGATGCATACGAGGCAGACAGGCGAAAAGCTATTGCGGATCGTGAAAAGAACTACCGGAAAGCTAGCGCTGCTGACACTCTTTTGTCCCCTGCCCGTAGAGGGGATAGAGACCGTGATCTCGATAAGCCACATCGCGGCCGCCGGGATGATGCTATGAGTCATTATGAACGGGAGCGAAGAGATAGGGATGATGAGAGAGAGAAGCTCTATCGACGACGGGGCGATCCTCGAGGCAGTATTGATGAGTTGCCTTATGGCGATGAACGACCTAGTGCACGGCGCCGACGAGCAGACAGCGTAGAGAGTGCCGGCAGTGCAAGAGTTATTAAGGTCGGTCCGAACGCTTTATTTTGACATCTGTATTGCTCAACTGACATTACTTCGCAGAGAACCAGGAGAGAGTTAACACCTCGTGAGCGATCCCCTCCCCCACGTGAGCGGAGTCACCGGGCCAGGACACCCCCCGTACCTGCAAAAGAGGAGCCTGCCGTCCATTCTGGCAGTGAGGAAGGCGAAATCGAAGAAGAATGAGCTGCTTGAGAAACCCATCGGAGACGGAGTGAAAGCAACTAGTTGTCTGTACGTATTCGTATGCACTCATCATTTTCCGTGGCACGATGACCTTAGCAGTTAAAGTTGAGGCAGCGATCACATAGGTTGAGGATGTGTTGAACCGAACTGAACCGAGCGGAAAGATCAAAGGTTTTCGGTGTGTATTCACCTCTCCTATTGAGTTAATCTGGGAAACTTTTGAAAACTAGGTTTCCTACTTCCTAAACTTTACCGCGTGTGTTTTAGAACAAATCCAAGCAAAAGTAATTTTCCATCTTGCCATTTAATGCTATGCACTAGACAGCAGTCACCTACTTGACCTGGTACCCCTCAATCTATCCTGCCAGCTACTTGAATTACAAAGAGGAAGTGTAATGGCACAGATAGGACCAGGTAACCAGGGGGTTGACTGCCGTCATGTCGTTAATCGTCCGGATCGTCCTCGTCATTGGATGCGTTTTCTTCATCTAGAAGCCCTGGTGACCCTGAATACCCTGACCGTTGCAATGCTGACCCCATAACGCCTGGCAATGCATCCTGGGCAGGAGGAAATGATTCATAGTTGCCCTTTTCAACTACTCGTAGCCTTATCCTCCTCAAGGAAGAACTGTACATAATATTAGTGAACGCCCCTTGTCTGAAATCAGTATAACTTACGTAGTTCCCACCCAATTTTTGCTCTTGGTCAAGTTGGGAATTGAGCTTATTGATTCGAGGTCTGTAATTCGATGGGTCCCGCCGGAAGGTGACATCGAGGTTCTTCAGGAACTTGTTGCAACCCGTGAGTAATGACTCAGGTGTATTGGCACGAGCATCGATACCGGGTTCACCATCGAAGACGATGACTCGGTCTGCTAAATAGGTAGCCATAATAAAATCGTGCTCGACAACAAACGCAGTCTTCTTCGAATGCATAATGAAGCGTTTGATGACTCTCGCAGCAATGATACGTTGTTCCGAGTCCAAATACGCAGACGGCTCATCAATGAGATAAATATCTGCCGGGAGACCAAGTGCAAGAACAATAGCAACACGTTGCAGTTCACCACCTGAAAGTGTTTTGACTTCTTGGTCAATGAATTCATCGAGCTTGAGGGGTTTGACGACATCGGTTTGGAATTGTGGAAGAAGAAAAGCGGTCTTGATCTTCTTGAAAAACAGTTGTCGAACCGTTCCCTCGAATTTTGGTGTGATCTTCTGTGGCTTCATGCTGACTTTCATGCCGGGCACTTTCTGATTTCCATCCGGGTTCAATGCACCAGCAAGTAGCTTACAAAAAGTGGTCTTGCCAGTTCCATTTTCGCCCATCATGACAATGATTTCAGAGTCGGTGAAGTCGCCGGCTTCGACACTGAGGTGGAAAGTGTCGAGGGTCTTTTCCATGGCAGGGTAATTGAAAGCGCGGGTTCGGTCAGCCATGAATTCGTCGGCAGCCTCAGCGATTCTAAAGGTTAAAGACTCCTCTCTGAATCGCAAGTTTTCCGTTGGGATGTTTCCATCGAGGAAGATATTAATACCTTCGCGGACTGATGCTGGCAAAGTAACGACACCATAAACAGCGGGCTTTCCGTAAAGAACGCAAATGAAGTCCGAGAGGTAATCAAGGACGGAAAGATCGTGCTCAACACAGATAACATAGTCATCGGGTCGAAGCAGTGATCGGATAATTTTGGCAGCACTCAGTCGTTGTTTAACATCAAGATAAGATGACGGTTCATCAAACATATAACTTGAGGTTTATTAGATCGAGCTGAGAGTATCTGGCAAGAGAGGTGCTTACACATCAGCTTGTTGGACACATACGGTACTAATAGCGAATCTTTGAAGTTCTCCACCCGAGAGAAGATTGACATCACGATCCATGACATGATTGAGTTCTGTCAAAATTAGAAGTTGAACATGTTACATTAGAAGAATTTGGACCCACCCAAAACGTCAAGAACTTCCTCCAAGTTGTCCATTGAAGACGAGCCCTCGATGAGTGTTCGTACGGTTTTATCAGCGCTTCTAATGGCTTTTGGAATTCGGTCGACATATTGAGGCTTAACAATTGCCTTTAGATCATCCTCAAGGATCTTGGTGAAATAATCTATGCAAATTCATGAGCACATGATACAACCAAGATTGTAACTAACATACTTTGTAATTCAGAGCCCCGGAAATACTTGATCACATCTTGCCAATCAGGAGGATTGTCATATCTCCCCAGGTTAGGCTTCAACTTCCCACTCAAAATCTTAAGAGCAGTACTCTTCCCAATACCGTTCGAACCAACTAAGCCTAGAACCTGGCCTGGTCGGGGTGTGGGCAGCCGATGCAACTTGAAACTGTTGGCAGAGTATCGATGCGTAACATGGGATTCGAGATTCGTTGGTAGATTGATAATGTTGATAGCGCCGAAAGGGCATTTCTTTGGACAGATTCCGCATCCAATGCAAAGACTTTCGGAGATAAAGGCAATCTTGGACTCAGGTGTGACTTCGATGCAAAGACGCCCACTTCGCACGACGGGGCAAGATTTCTTGCACTCTTGTCTGCATTTCTATTCCAGGCGCATCAGCATTCTGTGTCGTCTGCCATCATCTGCGAGGGTATATCTACCTTGGGTTTACACTTTATGGCAGCATTCAGTTAGCATCGTGTACTCTACGTGGCGGGGTAGTGGGGTAGGCTTCAAAGTGCAAATTGCTCTTTTCATACCTTATCTGTGCTAATGATAGCAATACTGCGGGATTTTCATGATTAGCATGTGAATCGGCTTCGTAGTTGAAGGCTACCGCAAGGGGAAATGGTGGCAGATTGGTGAACACACCGAGTAAGCTTGTCGGACATCTTTGTCGTTTTTTGCTCGAAGAGCTGGGGTTATTTGTGTGCGCAAAGTTGGGGGTTTCCAGTTGGCAGGCCAGAGACTCTTTGCAGAGCTCAGTATGTTGCTTGCGACCGAGTTGGCGATTTCGGGGTCGTTTGGTAGAAATTCACTTCGACGTAGAGATTCTGCCGGAGTGTGAATGTGCGACGACATTATGACCAGAGTTGAAATTCTGGCTGGTGAATACTGTATAGCTTGCTTCTCATTGGCTGACCTCAAAGAGCTCGCTTAACGGCTGGACCTAAGGTTGCGAAGGTGAACTTTACCTAAGGCTGCCCGGTGTGTGACATCTCCACATATCGAACATCCAAACTTCCCCAGTGTCCGAACATATTTTCCCAACACGCTCGTTATACGACTACACTCAAAGCTTCTGCCTCAAGGGGGGCCTCTTCAATATGGCTTGTAAGTATGCTTTCTTTCCCCAAACGTCGCCTGTCCAATCCCGCACAAACCCAAGGCTGGTGTCCATCGGCCTGGTCGAGGATCCATCGTGACCAGCTTATACATGGAGGTCACCGTCACGGAAGTTGCTAGAGAAGTCTCTGATCGCTCACTTCCATATCTGCGCGTTCGTTCGATGGTATACCAGCATTTGTGCCAAATTCCGCAACCCGCGTCATCATCAATCGGTCAAATTCATCATCAGCCATCTCCCCCGGCTACCCTCTACGACTTCGAGATGCGCCGGCAATACTCAGAGCTTCATTCGAGTGTCTTGGGCTAGTATTTTGATGGATTCAGGGTCGCCGGCTTCTTCACCGGGCCATCATACGATCGTGAAAATTCTTCACCTTGGAAAAGCTGAAGCTATCTCATCTGCAAATTGCTAACATTGTTGTCTATAGCCCCGCCATCAACAGCGACATTGCTGAACAAGTCGACTTCTTTACCCATCTCCAACGGCCATACGTCTCCTTTTCAAAATTCTACACTCACAAACGACGATGCTCCATATGACAGTGAATCTGACCTGTCCGAGGTAGCCATCCCCATCGTCGACGAACCCTCACCGGCGACCTCGACAAATGAACAATCCGAATTCGGCGCTCAGGAGTCGGACCATTTGGAGTCCTCTACTGGCGAAGCTCAGGATGAGTCTGATGATGCTGATTTTGATATGGAGGAGAGCCCGGTTCCTGCTGTCCTTAATGGCCGTCGTGACGAGCGATCCACATCAACAGAGTCACGTCGGCCCGCCAAGCGGAAAGCTATTGTCGAAGATGAACATATTCAGGCCAATCCAGAGTTATACGGTCTAAGGAGGAGTGTACGTTGTCATCTTGGTATTATCATTGAACTTTTACGCTGACTTCCAATTCAGGGCCGTCCAGTTCAACATCGAACTATTGTATGTCACTGGCACTTAACTTTGCTTTTCTATTCAACTGTTGGTCATAAACTAATTATATTTAGATTGAATCCGATGACGATGAGGACGAATCCGACTCGGATATCGTGCCAGCTCATCGGTTGAAGCGAAGGAAGCAAGAGAGGTCACGGCCAAGTAAATATCCCCATCCTCCCCTATACACTTGCAAACAAATGATTGACCAACGAATTACAGCTTCGAAACGGAATACACCTGCTCTTCGCTCCGCATCAGCGTCCGAATCAGACTCCGACAATTATGGCGGCGCGCGAGCACGGACGATAAGCAAAAAACAACGTCGTCGAAAACTTGAGTCGGGCAATCTTGCTCCTGTATATCAAGAGAAACGATGGAATAGCCGAAGAGCTGCACAAGTTACAGCAGGAACATATCAGGAAAGCGATGCGGAGGACGACGAAGAATCGGAGATGATGACCCCGAATTACTGGACTGCAGATGCGGAAGATACCACTCCCTACGTTGACGTCGTGTTGAAGCACAGGCTCAAAGAAGGACAGTCTATTGAAAAAGATGATCTGGGCCGTGACGACTTTGAATACTATATCAAGTGGCAAGGGAAATCTCACTACCATGCTACCTGGGAGACCACTACTTCTTTAACAGGCATGAGAGGTTTTCGCCGCCTTGAAAATTATTACAGAAAGGTCGTTCTCGAAGACATATATATGTCACGCGGCAAAGATATCCCACCCGAGGAGAAAGAGAAATGGATGCTGGATAAAGAGCGTGACTCTGATGCTCTCCTTGACTACACAAAGGTGGAGAGAGTTATTGGCAACCGAGAAGGAGAAGAAGAGACCGAATATTACGTGAAATGGAAAGGTCTCTATTACGAAAGCTGCACATGGGAGAATGCCTCTTTGGTCAGCGAAATTAATCAAGACGCTATTGATGGCTTCCTAGATCGCAGTGTTCGGACTTTGAACTCGAATAAGGAAGAGTCGAATCCCAATACTCGAGGTCCTCACGTGCCTATTCGAGAACAGCCATCATACATCATGAATGGCCAACTTCGAGATTTTCAAATCACTGGCCTCAACTTCCTGGCTTACAACTGGACCAAAAACAAGAATGTCATCCTAGCGGATGAGATGGGTTTGGGAAAGACCGTCCAGACAGTTGCCTTTATGAACTGGCTTCGAAATGACAGAAATCAGCAAGGGCCATTTCTTGTTGTTGTCCCTCTTACAACTGTCCCTGCTTGGGCAGATACCTTCGACCACTGGGCCCCCGATTTGAACTATGTCATATACAATGGAAAGGAAGCTTCCCGGAGCATCATTCGAGAATATGAGCTTCTGGTTGATGGCAACGTCAAGCGACCTAAATTCAACGTTCTCTTAACGTCATATGAGTACATTCTCGCTGATTCCACCTTCCTAGCCCAAATAAAATGGCAGTTTATGGCCGTTGACGAGGCACACCGCTTGAAGAACCGGGAGTCGCAGCTATACCAGAAGCTACTTGATTTCAAGGCTCCTAGCCGACTCCTCATTACCGGAACCCCGGTTCAGAATACGCTTGGAGAGCTATCTGCTCTTATGGATTTCCTCATGCCCGGTGAGCTCGACATCGAGGAAAATATGGATTTGACCGAAGAAGCTGCTGGTGAAAAGATTGCCGCACTCACTAACAAAATCCAACCGTACATCTTGCGTCGAACGAAGCAAAAGGTTGAAAACGATTTGCCGCCCAAGTGTGAGAAGATTATCAGAGTTGAACTCTCTGACGTTCAACTCGATTACTACAAAAACATTCTCACCCGAAACTATGCTGCACTTAACGAAGGCGCCAAGGGGCAAAAACAGTCACTCCTCAATATCATGATGGAGTTGAAGAAAGCAAGTAACCACCCTTACATGTTCCCGAACGCGGAGGAGAAAATTTTAAAAGGTAGTGAGAGGCGTGAAGATCAACTCAAAGGTCTCATTGCCAGCAGCGGAAAAATGATGCTGCTGGACCAACTTCTCACGAAATTAAAGCGAGATAACCACCGCGTTTTGATTTTCAGTCAAATGGTGAAAATGCTCGACATCCTTGGCGATTACCTTCAATTACGTGGCTATCAATTCCAACGACTTGATGGCACCATTGCGGCTGGACCACGTCGTATGGCTATAGATCATTTCAATGCCGACGGAAGCAACGACTTTTGCTTCCTACTGTCTACACGTGCAGGAGGTCTTGGAATTAATCTGATGACCGCAGACACTGTTATCATTTTCGACTCAGACTGGAATCCACAAGCTGATCTCCAAGCCATGGCTCGTGCTCACAGAATCGGCCAGAAGAAGCCTGTGACCATCTATCGATTGGTCTCCAAAGAGACCGTAGAAGAAGAGGTACTGGAACGTGCTCGTAACAAGCTTATGCTCGAATTCATCACAATCCAGAGAGGAGTCACTGATAAAGAAAAGAAAGAACTTCGTGAGAAAGCAGTCAAAGCTGGCAAGATCGATGACCCGAAATCATCCGAAGATATATCCAGAATCCTCAAGCGCAGAGGGCAGAAGATGTTTGAGCAGTCGGGCAACCAAAAGAAACTTGAAGAGCTCGATATCGACTCGGTTCTCGAGAATGCCGAAGAGCACAAAACGGAAGTTCCGGAAGGAATGGTCGCTGATGGTGGCGAGGATTTCTTGAGAAGTTTTGAGTACACGGATGTGAAAATTGACCTCGAGTGGGACGACATCATTCCAAAGGATCAGCTCGACGGCATTAAAGCCGAAGAGGAAAAACGGGCCCACGAAGAGTATCTTAAACGGGTGGTCGAGGAGAACGCGCCACGAAAAGCCGCCATGAAGAACACTGCCGAGTACGAAAGAGAGCAACGTCTCGCTAAGAAACGTGAACGAGATCAAGCTAAGCAAGATGAACTTGACGAAAAGAGAGAAGCGCAAGCCAATCGAGCTGATCCAAAACGAGAACTCAACGAGAAGGAAGCCAGGAACCTCTTTAAAGCTTTCCTTCGTTATGGCTCAATTGATGATCGTGGCGAGGAGCTCATAAAGGATGCTCGCCTTGTGGGTCGAGATAAAGACCTTTTACGTTCCACATTGCAAGCCATCAAAGACGAGAGCAAAAGGCTTCTTGAAGAGGATGCTGCCAGGATCGAAGCCATGGAGCGTGAATCTAATAAACCTTTGACGAAGAAAGACAAGAAGGCTGTTCTGTTCGACTTCCTCGGTGTCAAGAGGCTGAATGCAGAGACTGTCATGGAGCGCCCAGGAGAAATGACGATGTTGAAAGAGGTCATCAACAGTGCCTCGGACTTCAGAAACTTTCGAGTAGCAGATGCCTCTAAAGCTGCTCACTACTCCTGTCCTTGGGGCGCTAGAGAAGACGGCATGCTTCTTGTCGGCATTCATAGACACGGATACGGAGCTTGGGGCCCGATTCGTGATGACCCCGATCTAGGATTGAAAGAGAAATTTTTCTTGGAGGAACATCGCGTTGATAAAAAGGAAGAACGCAACAAGGGAGACGAAAAGGTGGCTAAAGCTCCCGGTGCTGTTCATCTAGTCCGAAGAGCCGACTACTTACTGTCGGTCTTGAAAGCCAAGTATTCCGATAATCAGGCCGCCAAGCGTGCCGTAGAGAATCATCATCGAAACAACAAGAAGCACGACCGCATCAATGGGCACCGTCGCTCTGAAACTCGAGGTTCAATTTCTGCCTCTCCTGCTCCACAATCGAAGAAGGGGCACCGCTATCCCGAAAATCGTGATCGAGAGAGGGATCGGGTGCACAGTCACAGCCACGCTCATGGTGACCATAGTTCCTCGAAGCCTGATCTGAAGAGGAAGCACAGTGCTCCAGACGATGATAGGCAAAATGAACGGCACACAAAGCACCGAAAGTCCGAAAATAGCCACAGCCACTCCAAGTTAGGTCGCGAGTCGGATCCTATGATGCGTATTGTCTTTAAGCCTGTCAAGGAGAGCCTGCACAAAATCTCCCAAGCCACCAAAGACCGCATCAAGTCTCGAAAAGAGCGAGCTAGTCTTATGAAAGAAGAGCTCGTAAAGATTGGAGACTTCGTTGATGGTGAGCTTCAAGGAACACCGCCTGACGAGGAGGACGCTCTGCGGACTAGATTTTGGTAGGTACCTGTGCTAAATTTCATATTCATGTTGCTAACAAGACATAGGGGCTACGTTGCCACATTTTGGCCTGTGGTCGATCCCCATCCAAACGGAGCACACCTGGAGTCTATGTATCGAAAAATTAAGTATCCGCCTCTCCCCGGTGCCTCCACGACTAGCGCCAGGCCTTCCACTAATGGTGCTTCTGCCTCGTCCGCCACGAGTATAAAAAAATGAGCGAATCATGTCCTCGTCATATAGAATTTTAAAATCCATTGCGTCGGCGTTTTTTTGAAGGGAGTTTCGGTGGGGTCATCATGAGGCCGGAGACAAGGCATTGAATTGGCGCATATTGTTGCTTACAGAGGGAGATATCCTCTCGGTGGAGTTATGAATCTGATGCATCGGTACGTAATATGTACTATGGGCATGTCGAGCATCATAAACAAGTAGATACTCCCACGAAATCAAGGTTTTCGAGGGAGAAAAGTCGGGAAATTACTAGTGGGTGAGAGCGTGTTGTCGCCGGCCGTTCATAGAAAGGACATCACAATCCACTCCATTTCAAGCACAAGATGCACAGGAATATGACTCTTCTGTGACAAGGTACCGAGGTCGTTTCCTGAACTGGCACTTTCTTTGACGTCTATAATTAAAGCTCTGACAACAGAGCGGCGAGGCCCGAGGGTCATGTGCACCCAAGTTCCAACTTTCAAGAGAGTGCTGACATTCACCAATGTGCCACGCCCTGTCACTGAGTCGAGGCTCGAGGCCACGAGCTTACCCTGTGGTCGTGAAGCTGGGAATCCCACTGCGGCGTAGTAGAGTGGAGAAACGGCTTCCCCGTCCCCAGAAAGTGGCTGGGCGGCGCGCGGGAGGCACAGGGAAATCGTCAAGCCAGCGCTAGGAAGATGAGTGGTGCACTGGTGTAAGTGCTAATTCGTCCGCCTCTAGCTGACAAAGACAAAAGTCACCTGCTTAAAGGAGAGTTTCCATTACAGCTCCTTCGCGCTTTCCAACGGTTGACGCGCTGCATCTGACTTGATGGAGAGGCTGACAATCCATACCTAGATACTCATGGATTCATCGCTTCACCGACCAGGGTTTTTCCTGAAACGTTCCACCTCGCAGTTACATTTGCGCAGAACAGATTCCCGCTAAGTCAGTGTCACAGAGTGTGCTGTTTACTTGGCTTCTCTGCTCGTACACTGTTACACCGAGGACACACGGCTTCTCAGCCTTCCCCTCCACAGACGTTCAACTGAGACATAAGTCGGCCCTTCACTACATCTCTTTCAATGGCGGCTGCGAGCCTCGGCGCTTGTGGCGAGTAAGGGGCGAGGTTTGTGGAAGTCATTGGATCCCGCCGAGGTGCTTCTTGCAAAAGGCTCCTCTCCAAAAAACACACACACATTGCGCGGGGAAGCTCACCGTTCCTACATTTTTCCGCCAATGGACCCGGACCCGGGCCCGGGATTGAAAGGCAGAACGGAGTTGATCTAATTGTGGCCGTGGCCGTGGCCGTGCCGTTGCTGGAAGGGGAAATGCTGCCTTGTTTATCTCGAATTACTGTCGCACGTCTGCGTTTCCGATGCCCTGGACTTTTAATATCTTCAATTACACTTCACGCGCACATGTGCTGCTACTTGTACCCCGTTACCCGGACGCGCAGAATTCCTTATGACGTTCAGCTAAGCGGCCGTCTGCGTCAAAGACCTCAGCTTACTGTTACAGTTACCCGGAGGCCCAGCAAGTGACACCTTCTACGTTCTCTCACCTTGCGTATACGACTAGCAAGTCGCAGCTAAGCTCACTGGCTCAGTGCTCCCAGCTCGAGCAACAAAAAAATTGTTTCCCTGTGATCGTCTAGACATTTTAACAAACCTTAATAGAAGGCCCGAATCAAATATCGGATAAAGCTCTGCAGTTGGTGCAAGCTTCTTTTATCCTAGCAAGCGCATCGAACTCACAACCGTCAACGGCTCCTCGATGAGTCGATGCGCCCCTCCCCCACATGAGGAACCCCTGAATTTCTCTCCGCGCTGTCCAGAATGCCCGCTTTAGGACCTCCGAACCCACCCCGCCTCCACGTTGTGCTAGAACCAGAGCCAGCACTAGTACCAGGCCTAGGTTTTCGATGTTTGTTCATTTCTGCTGAACTGCTAGTTGAGATAGCCGCACCTAGCGTAAACCCGCCCGGTGCTATCGGTGCTACTTCACAACCATAGCTGCTTCTTGGGAGAGAATTGCCTCCGGGGATTGGTCCAGATTCGCCAGAAAGCAAACAATCTGTTGTCAACCTGCCTGGAAGCGTACTTCCAGGGGTGACCTCCAGGCCTCCATGCTCGCTACTGCGTGAAATCCCCGCTCTCCATAGTCAGAACGAGACGCTACCTCGTGAGGTCGGGGATGTAGCTGGGTGAACAATCTTCCCTCTTGTCCAATCATGGGAGATCCATGGTGCTCCTCTGCGTTGAGAAGGACCGAAGCTCTCAAGGACCCCGAGGTTCTAAGGTCTCGTGCAGAACGTATAAATCTCTTGCGTGTCCCCGTTGGCAGGGGACATCCTCTTTCCTCTCTTCAACCGTCTTGAGGACTTCCTATCTGCCAGACAGATAGACGACAGATACAACAGTTCCTTCCACCACCAATTGGTTAAAGCATCAATTCACAATGGCTGGAGGAGTAGTCATCCATGGCACGGCGGATACCTCCCGTATCGAGGCCCCCGTTACCATGAAGGCCTACCTCATGTGCGCGTTTGCCGCCTTTGGAGGTATCTTCTTTGGTTACGACACTGGCTGGATGGGAGGTATTATGGGAATGAAGTATTACATCAGACAGTATACTGGTATTCCTGTGAGTTCATCCATATTAATTACAGAACTCTATCTTGGCCGCAATCGAGCGATTAATAGAAAGTATACTGACTGTGCAATAGTATCCTGCCGCCGACGCAAGCACAACCGTAACTGACGCCTTTGTCCTTCCATCATGGGAACAATCTCTCTTGACCGGCATTCTCTCCTGCGGTACCTTCTTCGGTGCAATCATCTCCGGTGATATCGCTGACCGTATTGGTCGTCGATGGACCATTATCACCGGCTGCTTGACTTTCACTGTTGGCTGTATTTTGGAGACTGCCTCGACTACTCTCGCAGTTATGGTTGTTGGTCGCCTTATTGCAGGTGCCGGTGTTGGTTTCATTTCAGCCATTAGTATGTTTCCCAAATGCACAAAGTCTGTAGACCAAAGCTAACAATCGATTCTTTAGTTATCCTCTACATGTCCGAAATTGCCCCCAAGAAGGTCCGTGGTGCCCTCGTGTCTGGATATCAGTTCTGCATCACAATTGGTATTCTCTTGGCCAACTGTGTTGTTTATGGTACACAAGACCGTGATGATACTGGCTCGTACCGCATTCCAATCGCGATCCAATTCATCTGGGCTATTGTTCTTGGTGGCGGTCTATTCCTGCTTCCGGAATCACCACGTTACTTCGTCAAGAAGGGCAAACTCGACGACGCTGCCAAGGCTCTTGCTAGCGTCCGTGGTCAGCCCATTGACTCCGAGTATATCCAAGATGAACTTGCCGAAATCATTGCCAATCACGAATATGAGTTGTCTGTCGTCCCCCAGACTAATTACCTAGCCACTTGGACCAACTGCTTCAACGGTTCCATTATGAAGGCCAACTCCAATCTCCGCCGTACCCTTCTCGGAATTGGTCTCCAAATGATGCAACAACTTACTGGTATTAACTTTATTTTCTACTATGGTGTTGTGTTCTTTAAGTCGCTCAACACAATCTCCAACCCGTTCCTCATCAGTTTGATCACTACACTTGTCAATGTGCTCTCCACTCCTCTCGCTTTCTGGATCGTCGAAAGATATGGACGCCGTAACTTGTTGCTCGTCGGTGGTACTGGAATGGTCATTGCCCAATACATTGTGGGTATCGTCGGTGTCACTGTCGGCCAAGATAAAGGAGCCGACACCAACAAAGCCGCTGTCTCAGCCATGATTGCCTTTATCTGCTTGAATATTACCATGTTCGCCACCACCTGGGGACCTTGCGCTTGGGTTGTCGTTGGAGAGATCTTCCCCCTCCCGATCCGATCCCGTGGGGTCGGTCTCTCAACCGCCTCAAACTGGTTCTGGAATTGTATCATTGCCATCATCACCCCATATCTCGTCGGCAAGGACTACGCCAACCTTAACTCGTACATCTTCATCATGTGGGGATCCCTCTGCATTGTATCCGTCGTCTTCACCTACTTCCTTGTCCCTGAGACTAAGGGTCTCTCTCTCGAGCAAATTGACAAGATGATGGAGGAGGTCAACCCGAGAAACTCCCGCTCCTGGGTTCCCCACTCTACCTTCGCATCTGAGATGGGTCTCGTGGAGAAGAATATCACGGTTAATGTTGAGAAGGGAGGTGAGAGCACTGAAGAGGTTGAGGCTAATGCCGTCCCTCAAGTTGAAGACAAAGAGGTCGTTTAGGTTTATGCTTATTTAGATACCATGTTGCAATGATGTTATGCGAATTTGTTTAGGGGGAAGGAATGACTGTTAATTGAGATATTATCTAGAGGTGGGCAAAGACGGAAGATGAAAAGGATACCCAATATACTACGGAAAGAGTATAGAGAATTTTACAGAGTAATGATTATATCATTTTAATCATGATTTCTTGCCTCCTTGTTAACATTTTGAACTAATGATTGTTTATTTTTGTATTGTCAATCAAGTCCGTATACTTCGCGAAGAAAACGCGTAACCTTCTGGACTGTCTACCATAATATCACTTAAAAACGGTCATATATAAGCATGTAGAATAGATGAAAGGATAGATCCGTAAATTTTATTTCTTTGTAATAATAAACAGTGTTAATATAGTATTTATTATTTTAAGTGCTTACTGTCTCAAGTGGCTGGTCATTTGTATGAAGATAGAGCGAACCTGAAGCTTCGCATTGACTTCTATTGTAGAGACTTCCTTACTTAGACCATGCTAACCGGTAAGTGAAGGGCGCTAGCGTATATGACGAGGTGCGAAATGCAACAAAAGTCGAGGGTTTTCGTTTGTTGCGTGAACGAAGTATTCGCTCTCAAAATCTAATAGCTTCAGAACCTCGGCATATTATCACCACGCGGTACTTGTGCACTACGAAGTAAGCGAGATGCGCTAGTACACATAACATGTGCGAAATGCAACAAAACTTGAGGGTGTTCGTTTGTTTTGTGAGGGAAAAATTCACTTTCAGTTTTTAATAGCTTCGCAGCCTCGGCACGTTGTCGCCTATAACATTCCCTACATAGAGCTCACGTGTTAATAACCAAGCGAGAGGCGCTAGTATATATTAAAACTGCGAAATGCAACAAAACTTGGGGGTGTTCGTTTGTTGTGTGAACGAAAGATTCACTTTTAGGAAACGAAACCTTGGCATACGTTCATTTAACTACGTCACCTCCTTTTTTGCAAACCGAAGTCCCAGGTAGTCGCTATCATATTTGACTGGGTGCGGCTTGTAATAATATTTTTGTGGTTTCGCTCGAGAGGAATTTCGTAAGATGAAACAAAAACAGTTAAACAGATACTACTTTACAAAATCTATATACAAATAACTCCTCTAAGATTTATACATCGAAAATGGGATCTGTTCCAGCATCCTTCTTCAGTTCTCGGGCTCCTCATCTCCACCCTCGCTACTTCTCTCGTCTAAGTTTTCCGCCTTATCTATCACAATCCAATATATCTTCTGTGCAATCTTCTGCTCCTTCTCATCCGCCCTTCTCATTTGTCTATTCCCATCCCTCATCATCTCCGCAACCTTTTTCTCCTTCACCATCACCACTTCAGCGACCTCCCGATCCAACCTCCTCATCTCCTTTCTCAAATTCTCCTCAATACTAGCCCTATTTTTCGCATCATTCCCCTCCTTACCACTCAATCTCTTCTCCGCCCTCTCCATCTCCCTACTCCTCTGCATTTCAATAACCCTCACCTCCTCCTCACACCTCCTCACCACCTCCTCAACCCCAAAACTAACATCCTCCTCCCTCTCTACCCCCCCTCCTCCTCTCACCCCTCAACTCCCTCAAAGCCTTCTCATCCCTCCTCCCCGCCTCCTTCGCTCCCCACCTCTCCCACGTCCCCTCCACAACCGCAGGATCCCTCCCCGGCAACCCCTCAACCCTCAACTCCGCCACCTTTCCCTCCAGCGCTCTCAATCTCCTCACCACAACCCTCTCCCCTTGCTCTCCCAAAGCAGGCAACTCTAATTCATCTCCACGCCCAAACCCAAGACCCTCCATCATTTCTCCCGTTCGCAAAATCTTGCACTTTAACCCTGCTGGGGCAAATAAGTCTCTATTGCATTCCTGCACGTACTTTTTCGCGCGTCCCCATGAGGCGGTTGAGGAAGCGTATCCGATGCCTGCGGAAAGGGGGTTGGTGACGAGACGGAGTGGTGGGAGGGGGATGTGAGCGATGCCGTTTGTGAAGTGTGCGGCTACTTGGACCGGAGCGGGTGCGATGAGCGTGCTGTTCAGGGTGTCGATGAAGGTGAGGAATTGGATTTGGGTTATTGTTGGTGTCCTAT
>JAAMPI010001029.1:0-20881 GCA_013054445.1 Cudoniella acicularis
AATTGTTCTACAAGGCCTTGCTTTGCTGGGCATCAGACAAAATAAGACGTATAGGGCGAGTACATGTGTGTTGAATTGGGTGCAGGGTGATGAGAGGGATACGTTGCTGGGTATGGGATTTGATGTGTTGGATGCGTTTGAGGAGTTGAGTTGTAAACCTGAGAGGGTGAGTCTTTCTTTTCTTTCTTGTTCTCGTTCTTAGGGGTGAGGATAATATCTGATCTTTATTTAGTTCAACGAGTCGAGCTTGACTTAGGGAGTTGATAGGCGGGGTTTAGGTGCTGGGCGTCGCTAAAATTGTGAGGTGGGGCAATGGAGGGTTTTTAGGCTGTCTTATATTTTATACCTGGACAGGCTTACGATATCTATTTATCTATCTTATATCCTGGATTTTATTTCCTTTTTACAGGAAGGGTTCAATGTCTTATCAATGACTTTGTAAAAGAAAATTTCTCTATTCCAATATATTCTCCTTATAACAAGGGAGGTAAATGTTTTATATAACGACGACATCCGAAAATCTGATACCTACAAATCACTCCATGTGTATATTTATCACTTTCCCTTCTCCTAATCAGTATCTATCTCTTTTGTGTCTCACAACTCTACAGCTCTACGAACCTTATACACGTATCTAGCAAGCCGGCGCGGCGATTCCCGACATTGTAAGCTATGAACGCATACGAGAAATTAATTAGAAAGCCAGGCTTTAACTACACTCAAAAGAAACTATCTCCCCACGAACACCCTTCTAAATCCATAAGCTCACCGATGTGAGAAAATAACCCATTTCTCCATCCCTTTCTGTCTGTAGACTTCGTCCCAATACTCTAGCCCTAATTTGCTACTAGCTCCTAGTGTTATCTTCAAACCCGCGTCCTTCGACTCTTCTTCCCGAATACGCTTCCATGTCTTGGACCTGAAATCGCTCGCCTGAGAAACATATTTATTCTTGTAAAATGCCTCAGCGAGCATCCAGGCACTACGAATAAAGAACTTGGCAGACACAGTGAGTAGCAAAAAGGAGGATTGGATGAAAGCTTTTTGTAATAACGTTGTCCTGCCACTACAGAAATGTCAAGAATGGTGGAAAGGTGGTCCATCAACAAGCGGCACACATAACCAGATGAAATACTCCGAAGCGCATGTTTCTGCAGTTGCGACACAAGGGGGCGTGAGCATTGCTGGAAATGCCTACTTCACGGGATGCCCCACTATAGGGGGGGTGCGCAGCGCATTAGGATTAGGAAATGAGAGTCTAATCGTCTTTGAGATAAAAGCGTTCTATAGAAAAGAAATGACCTAGGATCCTGCAAGGTTCCATCTTCAAAGCTTCAAATTTTTCCGATCTCACATACCACTACTTTGGCTGATGGCTCTTAACTGTGTTCATATTCGCTCCAACCAACAAGATTTCACTAAAACGAAAAACCGAGAAATTTAGGTTAACATGTTTCCTCCCATTGAATCCAACTTATCATTTACCAGTATACCCGCCTAGTAAGTGGTCAGAAAAGGTCAGAAAGTCAGATATTTTTCGTTCGTACCAATAGTTGGATTCCCATAGAATCGAGTATCGCCAATGAACCCCACTCCTCCCTGGCTAATATGCTGCTCAGAGTTTCCGCCTACAGGCCCGCTACTGGAAAGTTGGTCTTATTTCAAAGTTAGCGAGTGGGGTCATATTCACGAAAGGTTCATTAGATGTTGCACAATAATAGAAGATAAACTCTTACCGGCAGGTATATCAACCACTTCTCTCACAGGAAGCGTTGCCACAACCCCGCTACTTGGGATAAGCTCTAACAAGGTCTTTGCAACGACAGCTGCTGCCGCCGCAGCATACCCCTGCCATCCCTTATTCTTATGAGAGTCAGAATAATGGCATATTCCTCTGATGATCAGGCAAGGGAAAGTATTCATCAACCCGGCAGCTTCCATCTCAAAACAAAGTACTCCACCGAGCTCTCCACTGATTTTGTCCCGAGTGGCCGCATCTTTCATAACAAAATTGTCAGATGCAATGGTTCCATAGTGCAATACTGGAGCGCCGCTGCCGCGTTTTGGACGCTGGATCATCTCACTGGCATCACACTTCGCGCAAGCCGGCCCCGGGATGTGATCGTAAGATGATTTATACAAAGCATCATTTGAAGCCCCTGGGTATTTGAAGAGTGGAAGCTTATTGAAGAGGGCTAGCTTTTCCAAAATATCCAATTCCCCGATCATATCGTTTGTGTGTAGTGTTTTCAACGCTGTAAGCAAAATAGTCGGAGGTGCATTTTGCCAACCCGTCCGAGTTACTTTCCCATCCTTCCCTGCTTTCCCAAAATTGTACTGAAGGGCTCCTCCATGTTGCCCTTCTGGCTTGCTTAGTACGACGTCCCCGAGCCGTATGTCGTTGTTCTCACTTGGGACACCTCCAGCAACTCCAACCATGAGACCGAAGCGAAGACAAGGAAATCGGCAGGCCATGTTAGTTGCAACTGTCGAAGCCCATGTCGTTCCTAATGCCCCTTCTGGCATACATGCGATGACCACATTATGTTTGCCAATGCGTCCCAAGGTGTACGAATTGCTGTCGTGGAGGAGTTGCGGGAGGTCTTCATCCCGCTCATCGAGTATTTTGGTAACGGCAGCTAGTTCTTCCTTGATTGCCACGATCCAGACCACCGTATAATCCTCGACGTTCAGCTGCCGCTTTTCTAGTGCCATCGCAGAGGCGGTTGGGTATTCGTGGTAAATGTAGTGAACAATCTTAATTACTCGATAATCTCTATTTTATGGGTATTTCGAACTTCAAAAGAGTGAGCAAATAAGGCTACGATACCTTACATGATCATCACCAACTACCACTAGATTCTTCAGCCTCATCCCGTGTCTGCCTTGCCACTCTGAGTTGTCACATTTTTCAGGGTTTGTTGTTTTCAACAATGCAACATCATAAGATTGGGTGTTGTTTAACACGAATTATCTGAATAAATGGAATATTATTCGTGCACAAAAAGGTCCCTACCATACAACAGGTCCTTGGTGGTAGTGGCTGTTTTTTTTAGTGATATTATGACCTGCCGATACACTGAAATACGATTATGCCCCCCACTCTATAATTATACCTTAAATAAACAGTTAAAGACTGATCTGCTCTAAAATAATTATTAAAAAAAAAAGATTTACTTTATCTTCTTTTCTATAGTTAATAAACATTATTGGCGCTCCTACTACCCATTACATAAGCGGCCTCCCCCATCGCAATCGCGACAAATACACAATAATCGCTATACGATTTTAAATCGATATAACTTTTTGACAAACTTGCGACACTATATTATTGAACTTTAGAAGTTTAGGGCGATTTCCTAAGATCTTTTATAGTTGTGTAGAAGAAGTGCAGCTATCTAGGATAGGCGACTTTAATTGGCTCGCACAATTAAGGGGTCGATTTACCGGAATAGGGGGGTCAGTATACTGTGTGCTCCTTTAGAAGCCAAAAAGAGTTAAGGCGGACTTGGGTAAATCTGTCTTTTATCGGTAATTCTAGGGCAGATTAGTCTTTTTTAATTTTTACTGCGGTAATTTAGTCTTTAGCCATGGTTATAATAGGTTATATTAAGCATAAGGCTAGTAGTGGCGAAGAGGATAGATTAAAATATATATAAAATAATAGAGCCGAGCTCGACAGGTCTGATATTCAGTATTTACTTTCATTCGCAATAACAGATAGTAATACAAACTAATTATTGAATACGAAATTTTACCTCTGGTTTATCTAGCATAATGTGTCGTCTCTCCAAGAAGCCAACTCCGACCCTCTCATACACCACTGCCTCCTCTTCGCGGGCAAGAGAGGATACGATCAAGGTATAATGCCTCTGACTTTCGTCCGACTTCGACTGTGTGCTCGTCCCCATGATAACGCACTTCAGCGGCCCAGCAAATGCGCGGCTGGGATCGTCCAGGATCAACTGTGGACTCTGTGGCTCGACAATGTCCCAGACCGACGCTTCCATCTCGAGCGGCATCACTCTTTCGTTGCCATCATTAGGACCATCCAGTGCCCCGATTTTGAAGGGCGAGGTAATGTTTTTGGCCCACAACACTCCCCCGAAGGGGATGTCCATGTATAATATCCCGCCGTCATACGCCATCCAAGACCAGGACGGAACATGCTCACCATGGAACGACGTGATGCGCTTCAGAGTGCTTCCAGATCGCTGCCATAGCAAACTTCGATGCAGGTAGCAGTCAAAGATGCCGTAACCGCCGATAGTTTTCAAGGTACGGATCAGTCTCGTCTCCAGGCCCTTGATCGCAATAGGCCTGTCTGTGTTGAATGACAATGCTAGGTTAGAGTATCGCTCGTAGAGGTCCTGGAAGAGCTGTATCTTCATGCCTTTAACGTAAGCCTCGACGGAATGTGGGAAGTTCGCATCACCGAGAAAGGATGCCTTCCGACTGTAAAGAAGTTAGCGACCGTTTCGAACGGCATTGTGTGTTTAGGTGTTATGCTACACACACTTGCCACGTACTTTTTCATTTTGGTCAATGTCTCGCATCGCACACCCTCCCCACATTCCCAATAGGATTGATTTTCGGTAAAGTAAATCGTTCGACGCGACAGTGCTCGTTCCTGCAAAACCCAGCCTCTGTTATTCAGCTCTCCTTGGTCCACGTCGAGACGAAAATCATCAATGGCACCACACAAGTACAGTGCATCGCTGCCACTCCCCTTCGTTACGCACTGTCTTTCGGGATAGGTCTTCAGAAAACCATCCTCAGTCCCACTGGCGCAACTAGCGGCAATGGTTGCGTACGCCGAACTGAAGACCTGTTCCATGATTTTCGATTCCATGTCCCAATCATGTGGATCATCTTGGATGATACAGAGGGAATCAATCCAGAGGATGTCAGATATGTGTGCTATATCGTTATCGCTAAGCTGGACCAGGTTGGGTCAACTTGCGGTCTGTGCAAGCGTTGTCAGCCCAGAAAACAGGTAATGTTCCAGCGGCTTTAACTCACTAACTGTTACGAGCAGCATATTAGTCTGAAATTCTCTCAAATTAGGTATATTGCGAGGGAGCCTTACTATCTATAGTGACAAGGAACGAAGCCTCCGTTAGTTATGTCCCCGATGCATTGCTATGATTTGAGTCGACTTACATACTGTAGGAGCAGTTAGAGAATCTCGGTATTAAATACGGTACGAGAACGGTGATAGACTTACTTCCTGTCTCAGGGGACGACTCCGGTTAGTAACCTATACACTTAAGTGCTGTCTCGATATAGAACTTACATTCTGCATGATGCACGGAGCTATTAGCAAGTTCGATCGGTAGTCTGCCCAAACGAAGGCTAGCGTACTCCATGATTCTTGTTACTGGGCTTCCCAGTAGTCCCTGCGTGAGAAGGCGCAAGGTGCTCTCCGAACTGTCGCGGTCCTTGTTGGTGCTGCTGCTCATCCCACTTCATCCACTCAATTCGGCTGGTACTAGAGGATGCATCCTTAAAGATTGCCTCGATCGATTTATACATTTCCAGAGCAGTTGCCCGATGTTGGGCAGATGGAGTGTCGGCGGGTCCAAACTGCGTACTACTCGTGGACGTTTGGATGATGGAAGGGATGGGAGGTAAGGAGGCACCAGAGCCTGCGGTAGGCTCAGCCTCGTGAAGAATGGATCTGGGGGGAGGGGGGCTCCTAGGTTGATGGACCTCGACGACTAGTAGCCTACTGACGATAAGCTCAACCAGATGCCGGAGGGCAGTGTTCTCGGGACAGCACAGGTCCTTCCGGATCCAATCTACCCACTTCTGGACTTTGTCGCTGATTTGAGCGGTTTTCGTCTCGTTACTCTGCCTTGGTGGGATGTCATAAAACCTCCTGCTCCCGAGGTCGCCCCTGAAACGGCTTAATCCAGTGCTGCCATATAATAACCAAATGACGAACTCCAGGTATACGCAACCAATTGACCATATGTCGTAGCGGCGTGACCTAGACTTGTTTTTAAATAGCTCTGCCTCTGGAGGGTCCTTCTCCCACAAATCCCGAAGATTGCCGCGCCCGGCCCACGGAAACATGAAATAGTGCTTCGGGCCCTTTGTGTAATACGCGATCGCCTTGATCAAGTGCGGGTGTCGCAATTTTCGGATCATTTCCAGTGCTTGGGCTTCGGCTCCAGCCAACACTTTGAACTCGGCATCGGACATGCGCGGCAGCTTCTTCAATTCCTTGACCGCAACGCGATACCCACGGCCATCAATTGGAATTCCTTGGTAGAAAACCAGCTTAAGCTTCTCCACTTACTGCCACGCTCCGCAAAGGCTGCTGGATTGCTTACAATGGGACTATCTATCTGAAGATGATCTTGGTGAATAATCCATTCCTCAACCACACTGAAGTTACTCTCCTTCTGATTGGTGTAGTTTAGGAATGGCATGCGGCATTGCTTGTGGAACATATATCGAAATTCCTTCTCGCCAAAGACTGGCGCTAGAAACAGCTACTGGTAATTAGTGCAAAAGTCGTCGAGTGTGCGCTCCGTCCATGAACCGCGGTTGAAGACAGCGTCGACAACTTTCAAGTTGGCTGATTTGGTGCCAGATGACTCCACCTTCCAGTCTCCATCACCATTGAACTGTACTTTGACAGGGAGCATCTCGTCTTTGAAGCCGTTCTTATAGAACTGCTCAATCAGTATCTCGCACTCGCTCCAGACAAGTATCGCAAACACCCTTCTCGCTCCATTGCAAACGAAGCTTGCCAATTCCGATATTTCGGTTTTCAATCCCGATTTGTATCGCTCGAGGGCCGCCGCAACAGCTGGTTCACATATCAATTCCTTGAGGCAATTGTCCGCCACAAAACGTTCGCTGGAGTCACCTTGTCGTTCCATCTTCTCCATGATCCTTGAACGAAGGGGTTTCATTTTCTCGCTTGGGGTATCAGTGATTAGGGTCTGAGGTAGACTTTGACAGAGCAATAGAAAATTGGGAAAGGCCAACGTTAGGTATTCCACGCCCTCCAAGAGACTCGTACCTGCGGCGTAGACCAAAGCCCACAGCACAGCGCGGATAGACATCCCATTGAGATATGGAGACATTTGGGTTGGAAGATGGCGACCCAGGTTGGCGACCCGCCATCTTCTTATTAGGTGCCTATAATTCAGTCTACCAAGTCTGCCTCGCCGGGGACTCCTCCACAGCCTCCACTTACAGTACCTTCCTTCCCTTGCTTCGGCTGTTGCGTTGCGTCAGGGCATTGTTTGCCCACTGGCCTTCTGAGTTTGCGCCATTCATGCCGGCCGCGTTCACACAATTCACACACCCTACAGTAGAGCTGATCAGCGCGGGGAGTCACTCATTACACCCCCAGGTTCAGATTGGTGATAGGGCACTTCACAGTTTCTAATATATATCAGGGGTATGCAGCCACTATTAGCGATTCTCGTATAACATATGTGGCTGATATGGCCAAATCCAATGCGGGGACACTTCCTGCGCCGAGAGCTTGTGGGTGGGAAGGGGGACAGGCCACTCAAGCACAGTGATTTTCAATATCGGTGTAAATTAATTTTACCGGGTAGCGCGTAGCGCCCTAACTGTTTTCATACACCAAATCTCTTTACGATACAAAGACTTTCTAATTATTCAACTATCCGAAGCGCTTAATAATTAATAATTATATGTTTACAAACGCTAGAACTTTAGCTTTCTTATAGTATGATACTTATAGCCTTATCAGTTGTGGGGGAAAGTTCAAATTTATAAATAAGGCAGCCGCGTAGAAAAGAGGTGGAGGCCTGTACACTATCATGGTTACACCGATGTTGAAAACAACAGTAGGTAAGCACCATGGAAAATGCCGCAGCTACGGCAAGCGGGGAAGGCTAGCCGTTCCTTGATACAAATCAGCCTGCTAGTCTTTTCTCGATATGCTCCTGCCATTCTGCTATCATTCTTTACGGATGAACTCTTTCTCGTTGGGTATACTCGGGTCTGTCAAATGTCTGTTCGTCAAAGTTTTTTCCAGGAGAATCTCTGTGCGGAAGTAGCTAACCAGTCAGGCCTGTTTTAAGCTTAGACAAACAGACTTCTGACAAACCCGAGCATGGCAGCAATCATATCAGTGCCCTATCAAATTCAGCATAAACGCCACATGCAGTCGATCGCCAGCTTCACTGACCGGTGTTCAGTGTCATTGGTTATGACGACTACCTCCACCAGAGAAGCCATCACGACAAAGGGTTTGCCTGCGGACGCTGATTAATACCGCCCGCATAATCCAGTTGCCCCATCTGGCTGCCTCTTATTAGGCTCCCACTTCTTGTCACTAAGTGACAACAGAGCCTTATGACACGCTGAAAGCCTCATGATCAGATTGCTCATCTTGCATTCTTTCAAACCACGGAGTTTCGCAATACCTATGATCTTTCTGCTATCCCAGCGCCGTTCCCACACGAGCAATATCTTCCAGACTATCCCTCATGACCGTCCTATACGCGATATACTTCTTAGTTTCCGCCAGTATTGTCCCCTCCAACGATCCGAGCCAGTACATCCTCCTCTGCCCTAGGGACTAGCCTTTCTCGAGTACATTCTAGCTCTCGCTCCTCGTTCGTGAGCTTCCTACGCTCTTTCTTCAATAACTCGATATCCATCAATGCCTCGTTTTCCCTCGAAAGCTTCGCCCAGCCAACTCCAATCTCCAACACCTATAGATGTTGCTTTCCAAATCTGTAGCTTATATTCATAACGCGTTAAGTAAAGAATTCATCAAATCAAGCATATACTTGTTGTTTTCCAAAAGGCCTGAGTCTCCAGCCGCAATGCCTCGCCATTCATAACCCCGTGCACGTATGTATCACCTATGACAAAATACAATTCCGAATGCGTCTCATAGCAAACCTTTTGTTGTTCTGGAGCTTTCGCGTGTTTCCCAGCAGGTACATACGTCGGCTGAGAACCTGTTGCAGAACTCAAAGTCTCAATCCTGTCACCTTGGCAAGCTACGAGTCGATCAGCGCTACGAAGGATGAATGGTACTTGGCTGCCATGTAGGATGAAAGCATGATCTCCAATCGACATATTCCTTGGCCCAACTCCAATGTAGCCAGTTTTGGTGACGAAGAATCTTCTCCCTTCGGAGGCACACTCGACTGCGTGATGGAATGCGTTTCTCTTCGCAATCTCAGGATCAGGTTGATTGCTTTCCTGCCAGAAACCCCCAATGATCGAGGTTGTTCGTCTGTGGCTATAATCAGCAGAACGCAACTGCTCGAAAGCTAACGATCCATCTGCAGTCGCTTTGCGGAACCCCTTCTTCACGGTAGCCATAGCAAGACTCGAAGTATTCACTCCCATCTTGACAAACTCGAGGTCACCACAGATGGTCCGCCAGAACGCATCCCCGACCGAACCTCCCCCTATGTAGTGAGCGTGTTCAAAAGATGGCCGGGTATCAATGAATTGAGCACAGAGTTTGGTCCAATCCAGTATCACAGGTCGCATCCTCGTAATGGTTGTTTCCACTAACTCTTCGCCTACAGATATTACTTCATCGAGATAAGATGCTTCGATCTTTAGTACACGTTGCTTGTGAAGCTCGACTAAGCCGTCGCTTCCTCCAGCGCAGTACCAGGGGAGGTTGAAGAGTCTGGTATCTTCGTTCGTGGTCGGTGGACAATTCCAATCGATGATCCATGAAGGGTTGGAGTCACAGCACTCACTATATCGCAAAGTTCCCGCAAGGACAGACAATGATCCGACGCTGGCTAGCAAACTCTTCGTCGTCTCAAACGATACCTTGATGGCATTGATATGATAGTCTGGCATAATCTTCTTCTCGTTGATGCGCCAGAATCTCACTAGGCCCAGTAGTGCAAAGACTTTGTCCCTCTCATCTGACGAAGACCTCGATCTGAATTTCCTGAGCAGAGAAAGTAAACCGACTGGCTCGGCTTGGTTCCAATCATTCCTGGTGGTTTCAATCTCTAGTATCATGCGCGAGAATCGTGCCAGTGATTGCTCCTTAAGATACGGGTATGTGGAATCTGCATTGGCCTCCAGACGCGCTTTCTCGTATTGTGAGGCTGCCTGAGAGAAGATCTTCCAGGGAGCCGACAATTTTCCATAGCGAATCGTTACACTTTGCGCAACTACAACTTCTTGAACCACCCAGGCCCGAGACCACTAGGATGACATCAGTTAGTCCTGTAGCCGACGCAAGAACCGAATAACTGACCCATCTCGGTTGCATGAGAGCATCAAATCCTCTAAGAATTGGCCCAGACTTGTGGAGATGGCGTAGTTCTTGTATTCCCGAGGCCTCCACACCGCTGATGAGGGCATTTAGCACGTAAAACGCGCCGAATATGTCAATACTGTCCTGAGCGGAGCCAGTTTTTCGACGATCCTGGACTTCTTTGGATACATATGCTGCCAACTTAGGCAAGTCTCTCCTATCGCCATGCCATTGGTAAAGAGACGTAATCTCGTCTGCAGTGAGCATTGGCAAGATCATCTCACCCAAGTGATCCTTTGGACCTGACTCTCCTAGCCAGATTACAACCTCCGTACTCCCCGCATAAATGTCCCGCATAATACCAACTTGGCAAGTTCTTTCGTTGTTATCCTTCTGGTTGATACAGATGGAATCGACCCATATTTTCACAATGTCGCGATCGTGCCTGAGCTGTCGCAAGGCTGAATGCAGGTTACAGCTCACATCGATGGATAGTTTGTTGCAGCTGATTGGACGTAAGCGGTCATCATCCTCGCCAATTTTCCAAGAATAAGACAGAGCTTTGTAAGGGCTCGAGTCCTGCAGTTGAGTCTCACGAAGATCGCATTTTATGGGGTCAGCCCAAACGCCGGGTAATATTGTGAGGATCCTGATGCTGTTTGACCTATCCCCTGAAAGAGAATTTAGGTACAGGCTTCGGCTTTGGCCTTTTTTTCTCTGGAACCAAAACATTCTAGCTCGTCGCAGCCCGAAAGCTAAGTCAAGATCGCATTTTCTAAGAGTGTCGTCAAGCGATATCATGCAGGTGACGCCGTGTCGCCCTCGGGTTAGTAAGCACCTATGCACTGGGTGATTGGGTCGCTAAAGGCGAAAGATGCCTCCTATACGCTCAGAGGGGTACAGTAATAGTGCCCCAAAATTAAGGGGTGACGAGGAATGCAGCCATACGATTCTACTTAAGACGATCTAAGCAGAATAATACGAAGATACGATATTGTTGTGGTCCTTCCAGCTACTTCGCACTTCCGAACAGGAGTCCTCAGAACCACTCTCACTCAGCCATTCCCACCAGCAGATCAGCCAATACCTAAGTCGTGGAACCAATATCACCAAATCTGATGTTGGAGAAGCTCACACTCACATCTCTCCCCTCGTAAGTTATCGACTCCAAACTTGGCCCATCGTAGGGGCAGGCTCCTCTTGCTGTTTCCAGCCGAGTGGGATCTCCGCCAGCAAAATACGTGCCATCAAGCCATAACATATCATCATACTTATCATCCCATACCATCATAGTCAGCACCATTCCCTTTCTTAGCGCGGCTGTCATCGAAGCCATTCCGCCGTGAAGCTTGAATGCATTCTCGTCGCCGAACGCGATCTTCTGAGCATTGCAAAACTCTTCCGCGAGTGAATTGCCAGCCACGCCTGCTATGTTCGAGAATGGATTTGGTATCTTCACACCACCTTGAATGTATGAGCGTTTGATTTTTGTCAGGTGATGTTCCATCATCGGTCAGAAATTGGGTGACGACTGTGAACGGCTTTGAACTATCCAAAATCTTCCCTGGGCCATAGAATGTGGTACTTCTCATCCGATATGGGTTGAAGTCACAACCGTCAGGACCACATTGATTGCCATATTTCGAACTCGAATCTGGTCCACCGCAATCGTCTGGATCGATGAGGTTGGAATTTGGCAAGATAGTAGATGAGAGAGTATGACTGCCTTTGTATCTTCGAGACCGGATTGACTCTATTGTAATAGGTCGATGAGATTTTGGAGGCGAGAGGAATGGCTCCTGCTAGTGCCGCCGATGCAATTATTCCCACGCTTCCAAATCGCTCTCGTGCTCCAGCGAAGGAGCACTTTAAGCCTGTCAAAACAGCTACCTGCCGGTAAGTGCCTCCACCCTCACCACTAATATTCCAACTAGCTCTGGACATGTTCTGGGCAACGCCTAACAAAGAATGCCACTTCACCGCCGAAGAATGCCGTCACCCCCATGCCTTCCTGCCCACTAGGCTAGGCGAATTGAAATCACTGGGAGGGGAGGGGAGGGGATTTATAATAAACACTAGGAAATTTCTCTCCTGGAGACTCCATGCCCCATTACTGTGGGCAATGACCCCTTGGCGTACGTAGATCTATTTTTATGAGATCCAGTTCGGGATCCCTGGGGGCCTGGTTCGGCTCCTCGGGATAACCGTCAGAACTTGACAAAAAATGATATGATATGGGTACTACTCAGGAACTGCTCAGGTTGCTCGGGCAGCTCAAGTGAGCTGGGTGAGGAGCGAGGGTGATTAGCACTTGAGTAGAAGCGGCCAGTTTACTAACCTACCTTGGGACCAAAATAAAAGTTGTGTTCAACTACCAAAGTGGACTGCCTGGCAAAGTAATCCGGTAGGCGAAGAAAGTTTTCGCAATCCTCGTGTTCATTGGTGAACCACTTGCCATATCAAAGCTGCTTCAAGAGGGCCTCACAGATGAGCACCTTCCCCTTTCCCCAGAAGGAGGCAATAACTACAACATTCTCGTGTCTGTTCGCGGTAAAATATTCCTATCATTTGCGGCCTGGAGAAATGACGCCAAGGTTGCCAATTTCCTCGAGAAGCAGTGGCTTGTTCAAGCATCAGTGTTGGACACCGCTGGTAAACACTGTATTCTGGACCCAAAATTTCCCTTGCCATTTCTACAGATATAAGAAATTGAAGCCAGTCACGTTAGCACAGTCTACAAAGGTGAACTCCATCCGGCCCATCAACAGGGGTTGAAGGTAAGTGTCGTTCCAACCCTCGCAGTTTAATATATACTAAGGTTAGAAGACGGAAGGAGCCAAGCTTCAAATCGCTATTAAGGAGTTCAAGAACGCAGGGCACTTTAGGAAGGAGAAGGAGAATTTGGAACAGATCCAAAACATTCATAAATACCCCATCCAGCATTTCGCTACTTGCGAAAAGGGGAAGATCTATTATGTCATATTCCCATGGGCCGACGGGGGAAACCTAAGGGAACTCTGGACATCCCAGGACTCGAGACAACGTACTCCGGAGCTCGCTTTATGGTCTCTCCAACAAATTCTCGGTCTCGTCGGTGCTCTCAAGGCTCTACACAACGTGAACTGTCGCCACGGTGATCTCAAACCCGAAAACATTCTCTACTTCAAGGAAGATGGAGAAGGGACCTTAGTAATTGCAGACGTCGGCCTGTCGAGAGTTCATGAGATGGAGACGAAAATGAGACACGCGGGAACTATTACTCAAGCCACCACACCTGAGGTTTTCCGACGCAGAGGTTAGGTTGCCGTCGACCTCAGAAGCTAGACCTTCGTGAGATGACACTCCGTCGAGGGAGAAGAGGACGTCCGAAAAGGGAAATTGGCTCTAGGATTCAGATTTCTTGGTAGAGACTTGCCTCAATTTGGCTCGCATTTTCTGCTTTACGTTGCCGCGGTTACATCATATCAGCGGCATCAAACTCTTTCCAGGGCGTTTGCCCCTGAGTTTCAAATGTGAGCTGAAAAGACCCTTCTCTCCATCACCCATCGAGCATCAAACCACAACAGCCCAGACCGATTCCTGACACGACGGTTGCGAGAATCAATGATGGTTTGCTATTCCTCATAATAATATTCTTTGCTGTTCTGTTCTTGATCTCCCTTTGCAGGTTCCCTCGCATCGTGCGACATTATTGTTGCATTATTAGGTAATAAGCACTATTCTAGGCTTAAGGTTTAGACCTTACTAGAATCTTCTAGGTTGTTCTTTGATTTATAAGCTTTGATTTATAAGCGTTGATTTATAAGCGTTGATTTCTAAGCGTTGATTTCTAAGTTATAGAAGCTTCTAGTAACTANACTTGTAGTATATATAGTCCGCTCACCCCTTTGTAGATAGATAAGTCTTTAAGTCAAATTCATATTATTATTCTATATACTTGAATCACTCTCGACCTAACAGTCGACTCTTCTTCCGCCTACACCTTAGCCGCCTACCGACGACTATATAGATATATCTTCTATATACTATATACCGCGTACTACGGTTATACCCTTACCTCCAACATCTTTTATAGATATAGATACTGCTTCTTCGTTACCCCGCTTTAATTGTTTATATTTTATATATGGAGAAAGATAGACAGGGGAGAAGGCTGAATAAATAAAGAGATAGATACTATAGATAGAAGAACGAATAAAAGATTAAGCGACAGAAATCAATAGATACACAAGCGGAAGGTATAAAAGATAGAAGGTTAGAATTGTTTGAAAGTTCAGTTCTTGATTTTCTCCGACCTCTTTCAATGATATATAACATAAACGCCGAATTCCCTATATGCAATGCAATGAAGTTCTAGCTTCTAACTCCAGCAAGATCCCCTTCCTCTTGATGCTTTGCGCAATAAAACGCTAAAATGCAAAACTCCTATCTATGCAATGCAAAGAAGCTCCCGCTTCTAACCCAAAAAGACCTGGCTTTTAGTGTCCTTTGATGCTTTGTATAATGAACCACTAAAAACCTTACATCATTTGATCACCTAAAAGACTCCGACTTAGTACTATATTTAAATCATGTTGCTCGAATGACTTACTCCTTGTCCACATTCCAGCCCCCTATTTAATAGCCGCCCAAACATCATCCGAATAAATCGCACAATTGAACGTCTTAATAGCATAAGTCTTTCCTCCCCAAACCTTCTCAGCAACCGGCAGCACAGCGGCACCAGTAATCTTCGGTGTCCTATTTTACCCCCACAAATCAGAATCAAAGACTTCAACATTAAGTGCGAGAAAGGAGGACATACCCGTAAAGTTTCGTCGCCTTGATATAAGGTCTCTTCACAGCATCGAAATCGCTGTGCGCAACTGTCAATGCCATTCCCTCGCGGTTGGCGGGCGTGGTGGGCGTCGAGCGGTCGGCGCGCACGATGTGGTAGTAGACTCCTGTGAAGGACTTATCGGCCTGGAAAAGATTTGCGGGTTAGTTAAATGATAGATGGGAGTGACGGAAATAGGGAAAAGAAAGAAAAGGGAGGGGGAAAGGGGGGGTCTTACGGTTATTTCGCCAACGAGGATAGCAATGTGTTTTCCACCAATGGTTGTTGTCAGTTCCTCCCTAGATAAGTAGTTAGTGATTATGGTTCTTTTAATATTGTACAAACACCCCCACAAGGGAACTCGTAAAGGAAACTTACATTTCTGGATCATCTTTGATAGCGACTTTGTCCCAAGCATAATAAAAAGCGTGCCAGCCAGGTGCTGTCGCTAGGTGCGAAATGGCGTCATAATTATGTTGTGCTGTCGTCTTCACGGCGCAAGCTTCACCAGTTCTTTTGCATGGAGTAGTCTTAGGAGTTGTCTTAGGGGATTTTTTGGGCGATGTCTTTGGCGCTTTCTTGGGAGTTGTTTTGGATGGTGCCTTCTTAGGAGTTGTCTTTTTAGGGGTTGTTTTCTTCGGAGTAGTTTTCTTGGGTGTTGTTTTCTTCAGTTTTGTCTTCTTGGGAGCTTTCTTGGTGCTGGCTCTCTCCTCGACGTAAACAACACTGTCAGTAGGACTTGTTAGGCCTGCGATATTGCTGAGTTCATCATCATCACGCTTTTTGACTTGGACATTTTGGCGGAGAGGTTCTCCAACGGAAGGAATAGACGATGAGCGAACTGAGAGGGAGGAATCTTGATATTGTGGCTCTCCGATGGGAGAAGCGAAGGTGGTTATGAGAAGCACTGAAAGAACGGTGGCGATGTTTGAGAACCTGAATCATTATAATCAGTAATGTTTTGAAATATTGAATGTGCTTGAATGTGTTATATACTTCATTTTGTTATGCCGTCGGGTTGAAGGCCGAGATGCTGATTGAGGTAAGGAATGAATATAGTTAGATGATAATGAATGTATTTGGATAATTATCTTTCAAGTCAAGCAAGGCGGGTCTTATGTAGTAGTTATCAACATAAGTAGCTACCATCATTTGGCTGTCGGCGGAACAATCACTGCAATTTTACGTAGACTTACTCAGACTCAATCTTCCTTTATGATCAAGTGCTCAAGAACGAGGCGTTTCTCAGTACCGTATACCCATTTAGTTTACGAAAAGCTTCCTTCACTTGTAGGAAGACTCCTTCAGCAACTTGAAGGACGGGTTCCCTACAGTTAAATCTCTCCTTCAGCTCCAATATCTGTTTTTCATCCTGTCTCGCTTGTCGTCCACCGGTTTTCTTAGTATTCCCATCAGATCCTCCTTCTAAGTCTTCCTATGAATGTTTGGTCCAGTCTTATTTTAGATTTCATCCTATTTTAAGTGTTCGCTGTTCTGACATGCAAGTAGAGAGGAACCAACATGCATGAAGTCCCGAAAAGGGAGGTCGATAGCCGGTGGTGGGGAAGTGTGGGCCCCTTTCCCTTGTTTTGGGAATTGGGAACTAGGAAAATGAAACATTAGCTGAAGAGGCCCCGGGAGATGGATTTCCCACTAAGGGTAGGGACAAATTGCAATCACCGAAAGGAAAGCATGCATACTGCTGTTGATGTGGTGAAAATCAGTGATTATGACTTCAAGTGGACCGAATACTCAAAAACCCCTATTTTATGCTTTTTTTTGGTGGTTTGTTGGCTTGAGAACAGCCGATAAAGCCTGGAGCAAGTGGCAAGAGATGCCTAGAGAACTGTAGAATCACGATATTCTTACCTACTAATCCTTCAGATTTAGTCCAACGACGTTGTAGGGTTCAAGCTAAGTGAGGTCGTTGATGCAAATTCGGAGGAATGCCGTAGGATTCCATGATGGGTCAGATTTAACGAGCTGACCAATTGACGTACAAATTGAACGTCACAATCCGGGGTAATATCTAGATTTGCACAAGCTCAACGAGATAAGCTTAAAGTGAGGATAATTTTTTTAAGTTTGTTACGGATCATAATTATGTGAATACCTACCACGGGGCTGCACTCCGCAAAAACCAACCAACCAATCAATCCAGGGCTTCGCTTTAAATAGCACACATGACAGAGTTTGTGTCACTTCTACAATCTGAATTTCGACCTCACAGTAAAATCCGAAGCTGTTTGGGGTCGCTTACAGCTAAGGTAAGGTAGCCTGTTAGAACCATCCTACGCCGCGTGGCACCGCTTATGGCTTGCATAAGGAGATAAAGTTATTTAGCCTGTATGACGCTCCTACCGGGTCAGGTCAGCTTCTTAAATTTTTACGATCATTCCACGATAAAGATCTTACCGACCCCTATTTCGCTTGAAAATGTTTAAATGCTTCGCCTCTTCCGCCACCCCTCTATCGTGGCTTTGCCGCGTTAGATCTCTGGGCGCATATTTAGCTTCAAACATGGACGAATTTTCTGCCTCTGTACTGAACGAAGTAAGCAGAGGATCGGTGGCGAGGCGTGGTGGTTTTAAGCGTTACGATAGGTGGGGTAAGATCCCTAGGGCTCGGTGAATGGCGAGTTCCATGGCAATAAGCCCTGGAACCACGTGTTTCGAGAACTAGCATACTCCTTTACACTTTTCTGTGAAAACACTTTTGCGCATTTCATTAACCCAACAACACCGCCCGTTCATCCAATTAAATTTTGTCAAATTAAACCCAACCAGCGCCGAAAATGGACGAGGATCCACCTCCAATACTAAGTCGCACAAAATTTAGCAGCTTTGAAGAAAATGATACACAAATCTCAGACCGAAAATTCGTTGAACGAATGAAGGATGAAGGGTTGATGACGAGTGGTAGGGGCTTTGTAGCTAGATCCCTTGCATTATTTATATTTGCTAATTGTGTGGAAATCTCAGATCCTATTCTTGAAAGATTCACAACGGAAATTTATGATACGCTTTTTCGTGACGAACAAGAGCTAGTTGAGAATATTAAGGATAATTTCCAGGCCATTAAAGAACCCAACCCAGGAATTGAAGGTAAAAATTGCCTTCACATATATATCCATCTGATCCTCATTAATAACACCTCACAGTTGTATCGCCGTCCAAGTTCACTGCCTTTCTTTCACAGCATTTCAGTGGATTCGAAGGCTTCGTACAAGATGGAATCCTAGCTATTTATGAAAGCTTCCAAGTATACGGGAACTTCCCATTCCCAGCACCCTCGACAGAAACTAGACCAGGCCTGACTTTCGAACAATTTCTTCGAGCGGTAGCTTTCATGTGGGATACCCAACCATATTACCCACAAGCCACATCTCTAACTTACGAGTCCTTCATGGGCGGCGTCGGCGGTATGGGTGGGAACCTAGGCCCGCACCACGGCCATTACATAACTGGCAGACAACGCACGCAGCAAGACAGACGAAGACTTGATTTCAGAGCCTTGGCAGTCAAAATGCGTAATCCACAGCCCCCTTCCAACGAGGAGATGAAAAACGCAAAGATATCAATCACTTATTTTAAGAAGTTTGTTCCCGACGAAGGATTCGGCGACGCGCATTTACAGCTCGAGTTCGCAGATGAAGAAGATGAGCGGGGTGTTGATGTCGTGGATGTTTTGAATGTGACGTTTCCAGAGAGTGATGATCCGATGGATGCCCCTCCTATGCTCTGCAGTCTACGCAGTATTGCTGCACAGCTTCCAAAACAACTTTACTTGCTCTACGAGATGCGGATTCCGTATTCTAAACTCTTTGGATTAGTCAAACTTTTACTTTTGGTTCAGTTGAAGTATTTTGGGAATGTTGAATCGTACTTTGCAGACCAGATTGAAGGCTTGAATGCGTCGGCGAAATGCATCATTAATGGTTTTACTGAGGGGGAAGATGTTAGATGGGAAGCATTTGATGAGGTTGTGAAGAGGAATTTGGTGAGTTCTGCAAATAATCAATAAGGATAGGCCACTGACGTGAGATACAGCCTGCTTTTTTCTTAGGAGGTTTACATCACATTGCGAGACCGTTTCTCTCGCCCCAAGAAGATGGTGATGATGACGAGGATGACGAAGACGACGACTCACTGCTTACATTCCCCTCAAACCACACCAGCATCCTCACATATCCACTTCTAGCCCAACTACACACCTTTTCCCCAACACGCTCAGACGACATCTCATGGAACAACCTCCACCTCCTTCAACACCACAGTAAATCCTCCCTCCTAACCATCTCCACCCTCCAAGCCTCCTTACAAACCTACACCAAACCCACTCTACTTCTTCTCTCAGGCTACGAAATCAATCCTCTCACTTCTGCGAAAACACACGTAGTAGTCGGCGCACTCATCCGCAGCCCATGGACATCAAAAGAAACCGAACACCCAGATGACGAAACAAGGCTTTGGAAAACAACACTCTTTCAACTAGCGCCCGTACAACGAGTTTATGCTACTCGTAAAGAGAAGCATAACCCATTTCCCGTTTTGCAGGCAAATGGAATTGGTATCGGTCGGGAAGTCGATGATGCAGCGATGGAAGCGGATATGGGCACGACGGGCCTTGTTATTGATAAGAGGTTGGATAGGGCTGTTTTTGAGCATGGGAAAGGGGACGGGAGAAATGGGGCTTTTGAGGGCTTTTGTCCATTTGGGGTGGGGAAGGAGGGGATTGTGAGGATTGAGGTTGGTGTGTTGGAGGTTTGGGGTTGCTAGGAGGAGAGATAGTGGTCTGTTGAGTGGCTGTTGCGGGAAGCAATTGGCATTGTAGCAATTGATATTAGAGAGTGCCGTCGAGTTGGAACTTTCTAGTAGAAATTACTCTAACCTGAACTACCATGTCTTAAGCCTAAAGTCGCTGGTAGAGGGCCATGCTTTTATATTTGTTGCGCATTTGATACCGGGGGACAAACCTAGAAGTTAACATCGTCTTAACTTTAAAAACATTGTCCAGATGCTAATTTTCAGTGACTTATCATTTCAACCTATCTAGCTAAATTATTATTAGGGAAAGAGAACCGCTAATCAGTTCCACTTCCACCAGCCAACGAATTAATAATTCGTCTTATATAATTACGTGCTTTTTTGACCCACTACGTGTCACGACCCCGGGTTATGTGACATGGCACGTGATTCTAGTTCACTGGTTCGCCAGTTCGTTGCCCCAGGGGGTGAACTAATGAACACGTGAACAGCCACCACTACCTATATAGCTATATAGATTTCCTATGTTGGAGCTTCGTGCTCAACTCATATTCTTAGAAATGAGATAACATTCCACCAGGATCTGCTTGACGCTTCTAAGACTAAGTAACCCCCTCCACGTGATAACAGAACGTTACACTACGCTTCAAAAACTAAAAAACCAGTTAAAACAGCCGTCATTGAAATAAGAGCCATGTACTTGGCTAGATTTTTGCCGAGCGACAGGGCTATAATTCATATTCAACCTCCATAGGGTAGTGTTAAGAATACATCACAGGAGAAAAATTACTCACCTTTATTAAGCTAAATTTTACGAAAAGACGATTCTTAAAGCGAAATAGAATACTAATTACTATGATATTTATAGGTGGCCAACCTACTGTGAGTACCTTGACTATATAGCCTTGAAGAATTTCCACGCCCCTCGCGAAAAATCAGACCGAGTAAGTGAGCTTAAATATTCTTTACATTATATTATTCAGCTTTCACTTTTGTTTTAAATTTATTTAAATGTTTTGAAGTGTTTTGTATAATATCTATAAAATGAACAGCTGGACT
>JAAMPI010000103.1:0-67514 GCA_013054445.1 Cudoniella acicularis
TGGGGATATCTTGCTTCGAGGAGGGAAGATATATCGGAGCCGAGCAATCGCCTGAGCCTTTATATTATTTATTTAGTTTTAGTTGATAATAAGTCAGGATGTTTTTAATAACATATTACATGTTCTCATTCGCATACTGTCTTCTAGAAAGTCAGTCTTGCCTATATACCCTCTCAAATGCACGAACCTGTCTGCGGGAATGCCACGACGTGGGAGGTGCAGATTATTCCACTGAAATCCTATTGGAGCCTACAACACGAGTCTGGAAAAAATGTGCGCATATGTACTGGAGACCAAAAGGTTTACGTAGAAGTCGAAAGCGAAAGGCTTAGAGATTAGAAATTTACTATAAGGCGGCGTACCACCTTCTAATTGTATAATTATAAAACGTATTTAAGGATAGGCAGTAGAAGAGAATGCATCGATCAATTTTGATGTAGATGTACTAGGGGGCAGATTATTGTAAAACCGAGCAATATCTCAAGTGGTAAATAGAAGAGTGATCCATAAGAACAAAGTGGTTAAAAGGGAAGTAACCCGTAAAAGAAGAGTGGTTCAAAAACGAAAGGAATTTATAAAAGGAGAGTAATCCTTAAAAGAAGGGTGGTTCAAATCTAGAAGAGTAATCTACAAGAGTGGAATAATTGGAAGGAGAGCATTCTATAAAAACAGAGCAGCTTATAAAATGATAGCATTTAATAGGAGCGGAGTAATCTACAAGACAAACCGAGAGTAACCCGCAAAATCAGGGTGACTCACAACACGATAGTGATTAACAAAGAGGAGAGTAACCCACCCGATAGAAGGAGAGTGATCCACAAGAACAGGGTGACTCACGAAACGCAGGTGATTTATAGAGCAGAGTATTCCGCAAATACAGAGTACTTAAAAGAAGAGGGATAAGAGTAATTCACAAAAGGAAAGACAGTCATAAGGAATGGTATTCACCAGCGGAAGGGGATCCACAATAGCAGAGTAATTTATGACCGGAGAGGCAGATCTGAGTAAAATGATCTACAAAAGGAGAGATATTGAGCTCTACCCAAAGGTTAAAAAAATAGCAGGATGGGATGAAAACCCTAATTAAGAATCGGGACAAGAGGAAACTTTACATACCTCAGAATCTGTGAGACATTAAAAGTTTGATTTCCGTTTTAGGAAGATCCCGACTTCCGTGGAAATATTGAAAAAATGTTGTGATATAAAAAGAGAGGTAAGATGTTCCTACACCCGGGAAAGCTCCAAGAGAACATATATAATTAGACAAATTATTGACCACTGATATTGTGTTTTTGAAGGTAGCTCAAGGTCTATCCTATCTTATGTACAAGGTGCCACCCGCTCGCAGAAAAGCAAATAACGCCTTTCCCCAGATCGATCTGCATATGCTAGAGTATAGCAGCGAACAAAAGAGCATCTATCTTGAGTTTCACTTTTAGACTTTTGATAGCCAGTTGTGCCAAATCTGAAATCCGAGGCACCGCCGAATATTCCAAGGAAATTTACGATATGGAGCACTAAAATCTATGCAGTGATGCCATTTCTTGCCTTCTTTGCGATAGGAATATCTGCTTCTGCATCTAGCCGCCTCTTCTCGGGCATATCAATCTCCTTCTCCTTGGCGAGCAGTTGCTTCTCCTCTTCGGTCATATTTGGAAGTAAATCGACCTCCTTTCCGAGCTTGATGCCGCGGTGGAAGGCACGGATAATAGAATCGGCATCGTCGATTGCTGTGGAAGTTAGTTATAATGTAATTTGCATATCGATAGAAACTGGAAATGGTGGAAAATGTATATGGCTCACCTATTGGTCTGACATCTGCAAGCTGCTTGATCTTGGCAGTGCACTCCTTGTATTGAGCATCGGTCATCTCGATGTTTAACTGTGCAGCTCGAGACTTGATGGCATTCCAGCCAGTCAAACGGGAAGCAAAATGCACATATCTCGACATGCCGAAATCTGCAGGATTGATAATTTCGTAGGTCGATGGGTTGTTGAGAATTGCCTTTGCGTGAATGCCGGCCTTGTGGGTAAATGCCTATAGGAGATTCAAGTTAGTATTGCCCTTTGAGGAGAGATTTAGGAGCCATGGGACTTGTTCAGATGCAGGAATAGTCCCCTGAGACTTTGAAGGCAATAAATGGTAATAAAAACGTCAAAATAGCAATAATTACTCACACAAAATCCGGTCACATAATTATTACTAAGTTAATTTAGTTAGCATGTTTCCATTAATATATTGTTATGTGGTGGAGTGGGAGGTTAGGAAACGAAGGGGAGATTCGGATAAGCGAGCACGTGACTTACAATGGAATGTTGACCTCTACAGCTTGTGCAACAAGATCCTCAATATCCTTGAGCTTGTGCAGCTTGTATTTGCCCATAACATACTCTCTATCGGCAACAATCATACGTGCCATGAGTCCACCGAGAGGGGTGATGCCATTTCGCTCACCGATACCCAGCACAGAGGTATCGATGTGCGTCGCACCCGCTTCCAGGGCACAATATGCATTCGCAATTGCGCAGCCAGTATCATTATGGAAATGTGTCTCGATGTCACAGCTGACCACACCGCGAAGTGTTCGGATTAAGTCATAGACTTGTCTCGGTGATGCGCAACCAACCGTGTCTGCAATTCCGACCCGATTTACACCAATCTTGTCGACAGTCGAATAAATTGAGAGGAGATCGACAAGGTTTGACCGGAAAGAATCTTCGCTGGAAAATCGGATTTCAATGTTGTGCGACTTGACGTAATTGATAACTTCGATGGCGGTGTTGGTAATATAGGTCATATCCTTTCCGTGAGAATGTTCCATTAGGTATGAAGAAGTGCCGATGACGACGTCACTGAAGCGTTTTTAGTAATGGACAAAGAATGTGAGAAAGGGCAATTTACACTCCGTCAACACCGGTCTGAACTGCGATTCTGGCATCGTCCATGTGGCATCGGATGTGAGTAAGAATCTGCACGGATCAGCAATTGGAAATATCCCACTTTGCAGCAGTACCAACCTTGGCCTTCAATCCCAGCTTGCAAATTGCCTCACAATCAGCCCTTGATTGTTCGGATGCAGCGGGTGAAGTCAATTCAATCTTTTCCCATTGTATTAGCATATGTCTTGGGTGGAAATATTCTCGTGTGACTCACGTAGTCAACCCCAAAATCATCGAGGGCCTTGGCAATCTCAATTTTCTTCGCAGTGTCGAAAAAGGCATTGGCGAATTGCTCACCCTCTCGGAGCGTACTCTCAATAATCTTGAAGTTGTTAACATTGCTTAAGAAGTCGCCGACTGGTTGGTATGGGTTCGATCGGTGAGGATGTGGGTTCGACTTGGTTTCGACAGCTGTGAATCCTGGATGGGCTGCAATTCAGGTTAGCAATGCGCGTGCATCATCAATTGCAGCTCATACCATTGCCATTGGAGCCTCCGTTGGTAGTAGCGCCATTGCTATTCGAACTGCTATTGGTATGTCCGTTGCTATTAGTGGTAGCTTCTGGTTCGCACGAAGGGCACATGTTGGTGGTCGACGAGGAGATAATTGGAAGGAGCAGGTGTGGGCGATGAGATGCTGTAATGCGAATGGATATTTTCGAGAATGGAAGAGTTAGAGAAAAAGTGTCGGATGAGTGGGATGAGTCGTATTAATACGCAGAGTCCTGAAAATTTGGAAGTGAAGGTGAGGTCTCGCCTTTGCTATGACTCTACCCTGTCTTGTGTCTTGCAATTGCCTGAACTGTGGGGAGGGGAGTGCAGAAAAAATAGCCAGGATTTTCCCCTCGTTCGCGCATGCAAAGTACAATACCGATGTCGGCGTCCGTGGCTCTCATTGGGCGTCATTTCGCCGTCATCACGTGCGGATGGTGGGATAATGGCGGTGAAGCCGAGGCGTCTAGGAGCTTGCCGGACATGACGCCGCCCCGAGAGAATTCGTCCACTTGCAGCAATAATTTTCTGCCACAAGCGGCGTCCATGGGACAGCGGGACCGCGGAGCTGCGTGCTACTAACACATCACCTCTCATTGGCCGCTGCCATGGGCTTACAATTGTATCACACAAAGCACAAACCATCTGAGCGTTTGCTTCTAAAGGTGTCTTGTTTTACAGAGGCACATTCGCTATTGCTTCGCTTCGCTTCGCTTCCAACACAAACCGTGTTCATCTCGTTGTGACCGCTAAACCCATCCTTGGGACTCCTACCTAACCTCTGCCAACCAACTACGGAGTAACCTTACTCATGCCAACCAACCGTTTGACACCGACCTGTATAGTTATTAGCCAACATCGTTGCAAAGAATCCAGCGAGCTTACCATCCAATTCCCACACTCCTCTGTCTTCTCCCGCTGTATTTCTACCTGTAATCTTGTTGCGCTATCGTAATTCCTGGATTGCAGCGCCTCCGCGAGCTCATTTAATCTCGCAATAGTATCTGGCTTTACCAACTCCTCATTGTTCAAATGATCAAAGAGAATATTGAGACGTTTTTGGGTATCCTTGACCTGAGCTGCGAAAGCAGGAGGGGCCTTCGAGGCAACTCGTTGCATATCACTACTGAATATTTCTACCATACGTTGCGCTGAGGCAGGGATGTGAGATCGATCACCAGCCGGGTGCTTGGGTTTTGCCGGAGGGGCAGCTGCCTTTGGAGGACCAGTTGGGGGACGAGAACCTTGAGGCGGTCCTTGTGAAGCAGACGGGGGGCTTTGGCTCTGGTAGGCTTGAGGAGGCTGGCTGGCCTCATAGGGAGACTGAGATGGAGCATATTGGTTTGGTGTAGAAGTCATCGGTGGTGCATAGGGGTTAGCGGGCGGTGGGGGTCTGTTACCAGCTTGAGGTGGTGGAGGAGCTGAAGACTGCGCCGGTGGCTGTGAGTATTGCTGCGCTGCCGGTGCAGGAGCGTATCGGCTGGATTGAGGTGGGCCAGCAGGAGGAGGATTGTAAGGCGATGCACCGCGAGGGATAGTTGGTGGGGGTGCTGGATGACCATACTGTTGAGCTGGGGATCCAGCTTGTGGAGCATAAGTGTTCGCTGCTGAAGATGGTCGAGCCTGCTGTTGGAATGAGTGAGGGGGGCCGCTTGCCAACGGCGAGCTTATACGAGGCGGCGCTGGGCCTTTGGGAGGAGGAGGCGGTGGTGTGGGGGTCGCTCTGGGTCCTCCAAAAGGAGCGTTTGGTGGAGGCATTGAAAGGTTTTGTTGGTTGGGGAAGGGAGATGTGATGGCTGCTGCAACTGGAGTGCTTCTTCTCGCAGTTGGAGGCTTAGTGACCATGGGAGTGTCATTCCAGTTCACCATGTCTTTAGCCTTGGAAGGGGGAGGGGCAGAGGGTGTCGTATTACGTGGTGGAGCACCGAATGCGGGAGGTGGAGTTCCATAGGCCCCCGAGGCACTTCCGTAACCTTGATTGTAGCCAGCTCCATAAGCAGGTTGTGACTGTGGTTGCTGGTAACCTTGCTGCTGGGGTGCATATGTACTGGTTGGTGGCGCATATGGGTTAGGAGCGGAGGTTGGAGCTGTAGGTGTGAATGCGTTCCCGGCTGGTCGCCCTGGGGTTGCAGCTGGAATGCCCATAGGTTGGTAACCAGGGCCTGGTTGTGCATGTGAGGGCGCTTTCATGGTTGAAGTCTGTTCGTGTCGAGTTGCTTTGGTTGTTGTTGCTGGTGCTTTTCTGGAAGCAAGTTTTACTCGATTTCGTGCAACCTCAGCTGCAGGGTATTGGGTTGGTAGGAGGTCAAGATATCGCTCAGCAATTGACAAGTGCCCGTGAGCAGCGACAATATCAGCGTACTCGGTGTATTTCTCGTATAACGGGGCAAGTTTCCAGCCTGAAGTTAATCCTCGTTCGCTGTCTTGGAATTTGGTAACGTCTCGAAATACCGTAACCTTTTCGATGAAGTTTTGTAATGAGCGTGCGTGAACAGAGAAGGTTGAATCTCCACTTAGATCCTCAATACCGGCCTTTTCAGCCTCTTGCAATTCCGTGATCCAGATATTGATGACTTTCTCAAGCTTGGATCCTACCAAATAACAGAATGAAGCATCTTTGAGAGACCCGGTTTCTATGATTCTGTCACCAAGAGCTTCGCACAAATCTGGAAACTCATTTGGGTCTGCGTATGTGCATAATGTTGCCATGGATTCTTTCCAATTTGTAAGGTCCGCGTTGTAAACAACATCCCACAGATTCTTGCCAATAACAGATGAAAGGAGACGCAAATAACTTGGCCCCTCGGCTTTTCGGGAAAGGTAGGCTGTCTGTGCTTTCTCGAGCAATTCCTTGCCACCACAGTTTGCAATAATGAGTGCATCTGCAATTCGATCCTCTTTGAGACAAATCGTCATTGCCTTTTCAAACTGGCCAAGCATCAAGGCTTTAGTGATTTGTTTTTGCGAAGCGGAATCGCCATCGGAAAACAAATGGAAAGGGTTGTCGGTTTTGGCACCCTTGGTGGCTGCTATTGTTGATAGGAAGTCGTCCCCATCAGCACCATCAGCAAAAAGACTGGACAAGCGACTATTCTTCGCTGCTGCTGCGCCATTTGCCGTCTCTGATGTATCTTCTGCCTTGCCTGACTCGTCCAAATCAAGCCCAGCAATACCGTTTGTAGCTTCCTCCACCTCATCATTAAAGCCAAGATATTCGGTCACTTTCTTCCGAGGATTTTCAGCTATCAAAGTTTCAATAACTTTCCAGTCCGCTTTTTTCTTCCTCAGATTTTGCTTGTGCTATGTGAGATTCACATATGCTACTAATGTTTCCGGCTACAAGAGCTTTTTCAAAAGCTTCTGTTGCTGAGCCAACATCTGAGTCGACCGAAAAATTGGAGATTTGAACCTGAGATGACCGCTGTTGACCTGCCGGGGTTGGGAGCAGCTTGAAGCTAACTATCTTCCCCCCGAAACCGAATGAGGCTCCCACAGGCCTCTCTAGCCATTTTGGTGCTTTCTTCAATGAAAATGAAGCTCCTTGTGGTTGAGTCTGAGCTTTGGTGAAGAAGTCCTCTCCATCAACTGGACCGGCCACTTGAGTTTGAGTAGCTGTAGGGTTTGTGTTCTGCAGGGTTTGTATAGATATTTTGCCGTCAAAGGAAGCAGTAGCAGAAAGAGCGGGATTGTGAGGATTAAATCTTGTCTGGAACGTCCAGTTTGTAACCTCTGGAAATTCGCCAAAACGTTCTCCTGTCTGGGGGTTCCAGACCAAGGTCCTATTGTCCTTTCCACATGATAGTAAAAGGTCGCTATCCTGTTGACACCATGAGAGTGACAGTATGCCCTGATCATGCCCTTGTAATGTACGCTCAGGTGCGTTGGAATTTCTCAGATCCCACAACAGAATAACTGGACTCGAGTCGTCGGGAGTTGCGGTAAGGAGTTTTGTAGCATTGTTTGGATCCCACGCAATTGCCCCCACTGCTTTGCGATTGTTGTTCAATGTAAGGGAGGCCTTCTTCGTCTTTAGATCCCAGACGGTAACAAAACCACCACTTCCACCAGTGGCTAGAATATGCGGCACTTTTCTATTCCATGCGACGCATTCGAGATCGTCTGATCGTGCAGCAGCGGTTCCTAGTCTGAATGGGTTTGAAATATCGTTCACATCGTAAATGAAAAGCTCCCCTTTCGCGCCCGCGGTTGCAAGAATTTGTGGCTTTAACGGATTGAACTGAAGGGACTTAATGGCACCAGTGTGTTTGGTCGTCCGCGACATGAAAGCATCTTCGGCCCCATTTATGAGCTTCTCGGCGTCCCATAAGTCCAGCGATCCATTTTCAAGTGCTCCAGCAATTATACCTTTTGGGTGTTCCGCATTGGCAGGTGCCCACGCAATATCATGGAATCTAGCAGTGACAATGTGTTAGCAAGTGCCCTATTCCTCAAGATTCAGTCAGATATCCATACCTTGAATCTGTGCTAATGCTGGCAACTGGTTGAAGCTCTACGCCCTGCTCGAGGTTGTCAAGGCTCAAGTCCCAAAGCTCCAATTTGGTCTCATCAGAGAAGTCTGCGTCGACAGCACCAGCTCGTGTTCCAGTTACCACCAGAGGCACATCTGCTCCAGGACTCCAAGCAAAAGCTGCGGTCCTAGGAATTTCTCTAAGGCGTACCATCCTGTTGAATTGTGATCATGAACTCCAATACTTGTTCCTAGTTTGTTGTAATTTTGCGCCGAGCAGTAAGAGATGATAATCAATATTGGGAAATGCTCGCAATTAAAAAACGAAAGTGCGACGTCCCGGTCGTTGGAAAATGGCCGGGTTGAAACTGTGTTCTAAGTTCGGACAGATTTCCATCATCAATGAGCGATCCCACAACACGTGACTGGGGTGTTGATAGGCCATCATAATTTTGTAGACTTGCACAACCTTGAAAGGGAAGATCAGTTCACCAAAAATACCACAAACATGACGGATCAAGCAAGATGGAAGGCAACTGTGTACGTCGGCGGCTTGTCACCTATGGTCAACGCTGAGAATCTTCAAGCTGCTTTCCTACCCTTTGGAGAAATCGCAGATGTTTCTATCCCGTGCGTATCCTTCCACCAGTATCAACAGCTAGTGCTAATACTGCTAGTAAACCTGAAGGACCAAATTCAATGGAGCATCATCGAGGTTTTGGGTATGTGGAATTTGAAGATGCAGAAGACACCAAGGACGCAATCGACAACATGGATCAGTCAGAGCTTTTTGGCAAAGTTATCAAAGTCTCTGCGGCAAAACCTCCGAAGAACGTAAACGAAGGTCTTGGGAGCAAAACAGCATTGTGGGAGCAGGTATGTTGCAGTAGACTCGCTGATATCTAGCCCGTTCATTTCTAGTTGATCTTTAATCACTAATTCTGGCAACTTAGGAGGGCTGGCTTGCAGAACATGCAGTTAGTGAAGAAGACAAAATGGCAGCAGAGAGAGCGAGATCAGGTGCAGAAGAACGACCTGATGATCCCATGCAAGGTCTGGAAGGTTTGGATGTCGCAGGTCCAAAACCGGAGTAAGTGGGAGGTTTTTAAGAACTACATTCTACTTTTATGCATGGTTTCGGTGTTCTGGGAGCATAGGCAAATAGGCGTCTCAGAAATGCATTACGATCTCATGGAAGGCAACGGCAATCTGATCGAGGATTGGTATTGGTACGAAAAATCCACTTTGTACACCTCACCACTATTCCCAATGCTAATTTCATGTGACGTCTATCGCGGTACAACCACCTGTCGATTCTAATCTCCATAACAATGCTCAATTCCCAGCCCTACCACCCTCTACTCCTTTCTGTTCTGGCGAGTGAGGCGCATCTGCTTGTCGACAACGAGCTTTCGGGCCATGGAATAACCAGCGAATCCGACAGCAACGCCCACGACAATTCCTACACAGATCTCAGTAATTGTAAATCAATGGCAGGCCGTAGGCAGCATACCGAGGGGGATCAACTCCGGAGGAATCTTCTTGAGGGTTCGTAGTCGTTGGGAAATCGTATGAGCTGCCACGGCGCCATGTTAGTATAGTTCCCAGTGTAACCTTGAATCAATCTCGTTTTTATCCGCTTCCTCGTGGCCATTGTGTGCATCGATATTACGTACCGCTATGCTCCTCCTTCTATAGGTTCATGCTTGGTTAGTCTCCAAATCAATTGTGACCGTCATAGGAGCTGTAAACTTACCGGCACAGGCCGCATCATCCTTTTAGTAGGCTGGAACATCTTGAGAGCAGTAGTTGGCTGCATTTTCGTTGATGTGCCGGCCAAATCAATTCCAAAGGTTCTTTGATGTTGGAGAGAGAGCAAGCTCGGTGTGGTCTGAGGATCTCGGACCTGCATTCCTTTTTAGCGCGAAAGCTCGCGGCCATAGCCGAAGCTCGAAATCGACGACCTCACCTACCTCAAATCATCTCTTCTTTACCAATTGATCCTTCGTTGACCAACGAACCCCTCTCCACTCGATATTTCGGATTGCTGCAGCAAAAATGTCTGACGGAGACCGCGAAACCAAACCCTTCAAGTTTGTGACTGGTAAGCCTGGAGCTCAATGTTCTGCCTTTCGCACGGCGGAAGAAATGGCCTGATTGCTAACTATTATCTAGCTGGTAATTGCCTCCTGTCGCGACCCTCGAGCCTATGAGCACCGGCATTAATGCGAATATAGGATTCGACGCCCGCTTCCCGAACCAGAACCAGACTAAGCATTGCTGGCAAAACTATGTCGACTACCACAAATGTATCCTAGCTAAGGGCGAGGACTTTGCCCCATGCCGTCAAGTAAGGCCAATGTTGTTACGGGGTAGAGTTATTCTGATAAGCCGCAGTTCTTCTTAGCCTACCGATCCTTGTGCCCAAGTAACTGGTGTGAACGCTGGGACGATCAGCGAGGTCAGTACATCCATGGTGGCGACGATAACCGTCAGATGAACCAAAGCTCATGATGACTTTTCAGCAAATGGAACATTCCCTACTCGTCTGGACCAGTAGATATTGTCGAATACGGTTTGGGAGAACTCTAGAGTGGGGGAAGGATCAGTTTCGCGAGGCTTGTACCATACTATGCAGAAGCCGAATTGATAGATGGGCTACAATACACGTGTGTCGCCTTGCCCGTATGAACCTTGCCGAATCCTTTCATCTCAGCCTCCAGGTCATTCCCTTTTCTCTGCCCGAAGTCGGTCATAGCGTAACATAGCGCCTAGCAAGACCTGTGCTCCATTTCCACAATCTTCTGGGCTGCAATACTCCGCTGGGTTATGTGAGACACCATCTTTACAAGGAACGAAGATCCTATTAAATAATCAGCAGATTTAGCCACTCTTAGCGGTTTGAAACTGACATTGATGTTGGAGCATGCCTAGATGTATAGACACTAAAGGGACCGGTAAGTTCAATCTTTGCCATCAAATAAGAGATAAGAGGTTTCAAACCTATCATGGCCAGCTCCAGACGTAATTCGCTGGCAATTATCAGTGCTGCTTGTTCCCAGCATGGCTTTAGCGCTTGCTTCAACGCACTCTACACAATCTTTATGGAATTTCGTAGCTGGAGAGTCAGTATCCAGTTGCCAGTCAACTGTGCAGCCTCTTCCCTTGATTCCAGTTGTGTTGATACCACCGAGTTCTTCTCCTGCTGCTATTTCCTTAAATTCTGTCTTCAAACTCTCCTCAAGTCGCATGAGCTTTTCGTCTTCTTTTGCTCTGATATCTAGAGAAAATTGCACGAACCCCGGTACCGTATTTGTCGATCCAGGCTTCAGTGTCAGTATGCCGGTAGAAGCAAGACATCCCAATTCCGCCGCTTTATTATGGCTATGAAGAATGAGCTTCGCAGCAGTGAGCATAGCATCTGATCGATTCTTGAAATCAGTTGTTCCAGTGTGGGAATCTCTTCCTTTCACCGTGATAATATGCCACCTGAAAGCCTGCACTCCTTCAACGGCACCAATTTTCCCTCCTGAGCTTTCGAGAATCGGTCCCTGTTCAATGTGAAGTTCGAAATGGGCACCGATTGGATTTGCCTTGTAACTAGCTTCAAGATCACCGAGATATCCTATTCTTTCAAGTTCTGTTTTCTGGGTTGCCTGGCCGCCGCCCACTTCTTTGAGATTGTATGCTTTCTCAAGGGGAATTGCTCCCGCCCAGACACCGCTAGATACCATTGAAATGGGAAAACGAGCCCCCTCCTCGTTGGTCCAATTGATCACTCCTATATGAATCGAGGATCAGTCATTTTTTAGGGGAAAGCATGAAAGTATTTTCTACCTGTAGGATACTCTGTCTCAATATCATTATCTTTCATAGTTTTCAGCGCCTCAATACCAGCATGCACACCAAGAATGCCATCATACCGGCCACCCGTTGGCTAGAAATCTGTCAACCACAGGTCGCAATTCTAAAAGCCAAAACATTACCTGAGTATCCATATGACTTCCCGCATATGTAGGAGGTGCAGAGTTGTTTTTTCCTGGTCGTATTGCAAATATGTTTCCTAAAAACATAAGCTCTACTCTATTCCAAAGGCTCCGGGCAGTCAGAGAACGCACCCATTGCATCAACTTTCACATTGCAGCTAAAGACTTTTGTAGTCTCGATGAACCAATCTCTGGCTTTCTTATCCGCATCAGATAGTGTCAGGCGCGACATTCCAATGTCGGTGGGGCCACTTTGCTATCGTCAGTAAATTGCTGAGGATCCTATGCGCAAACCCGCGGAAAGAAGAGGCTATGAAGGAGTAGGGCCCATTCTAGATTGTTTTGAAAGAAAGAAAAAAACCAATTTTGGTCCAAACAAATGGACTCCGATTTGGAAGTGGTGTTGACTCCCAGGGTTTCAGTATCTCTACAACCGCGAATAGTTAGGATACTCTCATAGCTTTCGAGTTGAGATACATCTGACACAAACTCGAGCACTGATTTGCATGCGGAATTCCGAATACCTAAGGTGAGCTCACGCAGTCCTTGCTCTGCTTCAAAGTCATAATAACACCACTTCTTACCCCATTCAACAAAACATGACATGAATATCCACGACACGATTAGAAAACTGGCTAGAATTGGAACTTTCAAGAAACAAATTCTAACGAGTTACATTTGATTTTGGGTATTCCAAGAGTTTATCGCTTAGAAAAGAAAAGGTTCAAGACTTACTTTCCCCATCTCTCCCCCTTCCCCCATTCGCAAGTCTCGTGCAAGTCCCTCCACAATCTTTCACGATCTATTTTGATAGATGCCAGCTGTTCCTCTGACATCTCGGTCGTTAGAATACTTCTCCGTGGGGTCGTTGAAAATGTCCTCCATGTTTTTGGTGGTTTTGCGAAAATGACATCAGGATATTGGCGAGCCCGAGAAATTATACAGAACAAGTTGGACCTCATATTTCGAGTGTGACGAGAGACAATGTAGATTCATGAAGGTGCTCATAACAGTTCAACCAGAGCTTGAATGCGTGGGACTTATATACTAGCCAGGAACTAGTATTGAAGGTTTGGACAAAAGTGGGGTTATCATCGAGCCTAGCTAGATACATCTCTAAGTCGAAATCACATAGAAGCGAAATCTAATAAACTTCAGAAAAGCTGCAAGTGGTGAACACAATCATATTGAATACAATATCGGCACTTGGAAAGCCTTTATTCGTTTCTAAGTATAAAGCTTCTGTGTAATAGTCCCGCTTCCCAATGCCCCCAATACGCCGTGCTACGCTCACAATAAACAATATAGACAATTTCTAAGCCCTCCCTTTCCCCTTTCCCCTAGTTTTAGTCACCTTCGCAGGGGCTCTTCCCTTGGCTTTGGCCTTCCCTTTTGATGGTACAGGAGGAGGTGTTGGTTCTTTCTCAATTTCCTCTTCCGCTTCTTCTGCTGGTTGGTTTTCTTTTTCGTCTTCTTCCTCCTCCTCGTCGTCGCTACTCATGAACTCGTCATCTTCATCGAATCCAAAGAACGACTTTGCTTTAGGCTTGACTTCAGGCTCGGAGGGAGGTGTGGTATCCTTTGAACTAGTACCTTCCATAACCTCGTTTTCACTGCCAGAGTTTCCAGATCCAGAGCTACTGCCATTCGACGTTCCCAGTAGATTGTCCTTAAAATCTCCCGATTTCATGGCTGCAATGACAGCATGCCTGGTTCGCTCCTCACTCTCTGTCTTATCTTCCATCCAGGCTCCATCAACCTTGCCTTTGTTTCCAGATCGAAGTTCTTCCTCTCTGCGCTCTGCAAGTTCAACAACTTGTTCCCATCTTTTTCGTCGTTCTTCCTTTTCTTTCTTCGCCATCTCTGGTTTAATTGCTAGGTATTCTGCCAACGCCTTCGCTTCATTCACGGTTCGCAACCTGCGACCATCCAGATTGCGACTAGAGCCGTTATCATCTCCTTGATTCCGTTTGCGCTTTGACGACATGCGACCACCAGCAGCCCGAAGTTGTGACCCGAATCCTCCTTTGCCACCACATAATCGTGCTGAAAGTCGTAGAGAGAGGAAAGTATCCTGTGTCGAGGGGAGGAGGTCGGAGATGTGAGCACTCGATGAACTTTGTAATTGTTTGTTCGATACTGTAGTGAGGATAAGATTGTCGCCATTCACGGGCAGTCGATCATAGATGCGATCATGAAGTTGTGAAATGGTTGTATCCACAGATAGAGGGAGGGCGAGTGTTGGCGGGAGACCCAAGCCCGGGAAAGCTGTTAACAACACGTTGATGGTTGGCGCCATATTGTGCAGGTGTTTTGATCTTGATTGAGAAAGATATTGAGGTGGGGAATCAAGATACCTGAGATTGTCGCAAACATGAGATTTTGATACGAATATAAAGACCGTGTTAGGAACACACCAACTCGGCTCGGTAAGCACCAAATAAGGTTAGACGTGTGTTGGCGCGCCAAGCGCCACCCGTTCCTCCTCCGGATAAATGCGTCGTCCCGGATAAATCTTACACTTTCTCCAAAACTTCGATGAGGAACGTCCAGTTCCATCCAGGATAAAAGGGAGACCGGAGCGTCGGAAGCAAAAATGGGGAGCTTGAGAACAGCCCACGGGTGGACTAGTAAGTATTTAAAAGGTTTGTCCTCTTCTCATAATTTTGCCCTCACCTTCCTCTACCTATTTAATTTCTTTATCACATTGCTGTACCATCACATCAAACGACAGTCATGCCAGACGAACCATTGGTGAAGCACATATTCACAGCAGACCCATCTGCACATGTTTTCAAAGGAAAGATATTCGTGTATCCCTCCCACGATCGGAAGACCGACATTAAGGATAACGACAATGGAGATCAGTATGACATGAACGATTATCATGTGCTATCACTTGAGTCAATTGGTGGACCAGTGACAGATCACGGGGTTGCTCTGAAAGCGGAGGATATTCCATGGGTCTCGAAGCAACTCTGGGCACCAGATGCAGCCTCCAAGAATGGAAAATACTACCTGTTTTTCCCAGCCCGTGACAAGGAGGGCATTTTCCGCATTGGTGTGGCTGTCAGCTCCGCACCCGAAGGACCATTCAAGCCGGAGCCGGAACCCATTGCTGGAAGTTATAGCATTGATCCAGCTAGTTTTGTTGACGAGGATGGAAAAGCCTACCTGTATTTTGGAGGAGTTTGGGGCGGTCAATTGCAATGCTGGCAGACAGGAAAATTTGTGAAGGAGGCATATTCAACAATGGAGGCCCAGACAGGCCCCGCACTGCTGCCCCGCGTTGCACAACTCAGCGAAGATATGCTTTCATTCCAGGGAGATATTTCCGAGCTTGCAATTCTGGACGCTGATGGAACTTCCCTCAGATCCGATGACCATGACCGTCGTTTCTTCGAGGCCGCTTGGATGCACAAAAGGAACGGCAAATACTACTTCTCATACTCTACCGGTGATACGCACTTCTTGGCTTATGCCACAGGAGACAGCCCACTCGGACCATTCACGTATCAAGGACGAATTCTAGATCCAGTTCAGGGGTGGACGACGCATCATTCAATCGTCGAGTTTCAAGGCAAATGGTATTTGTTTTACCACGACACATCGCTATCTGGGAAGAATCACCTGAGGAGTGTCAAGATGCGGGAAATATTCTACAATGAGGATGGTACAATTAAGCTATCCAATTATTAGTCTTTGCAACTAGCAAATTGCCAATTCAAAAACTATTCAGTCAAGTAGAGTCAACCAACCTCATTTCCCATAACTGCTTGAAGTTTACTTTGGAAGGACCCCTTCAGATTTAGACCAAAAATTCCGAATTTCGAAGAATCTTCAAATCGGATGGTCAGGTAAAGAAGTAGCTTCCACATAAGATTATTTTGAATGACTTGCCTAAGTATACACAGGTGTAGTATTTTCATATTTATTAGCTAAAGCCAAACGTGAATTCGCCGGCTACTGCCTGCTCTGATTTAAGCACATATGTTCTGTTCAATAGAGATTTTAAGAAAAGAAGAGTCGCTATAAATGCAAACGGAAGTGAAAATTTATGCCGTGAATTGCAAGAATGTTTTGTTTGTGGGTTTAAGGGGATCAGAGTCTGGTGGAGGCATCTGTGGCTGAAGCTTCAACAAGACGAATAAGTACTAGCGCATATTTTAGTACACCAGCCACACCACCTCGCCTAAAGCACACACTGCGCACAAATAATTATCACGAACTTTTCAACCCCACGAACAACGACAAGTATCATCGACGTCAACCAACCGCCAAGATGTGAGTCTCATGCCCAGCTTTCCCTTTTCAATTGCACCCAAAACTTCCCAGCGCAGCATTCATATGTGGCGTGTTTATCTTTACCAAACGCCTGTACACATTCTGACAACGCTGCAGGCTTATCCCAAAGGCCGACCGCAAAAAGATCCACGAGTATCTCTTCAGGGAGGGCGTTCTCGTCGCCAAGAAAGACTACGACGCACCGAAGCACAACGACATTGACACCAAGAACCTCTACGTTGTCAAAGCCTGCCAATCTCTCACCTCCCGAGGCTACGTCAAGACTCAATTCTCATGGCAATACTACTACTACACTCTCACCCCTGAGGGTCTCGACTACCTCCGTGAATGGCTCCATCTCCCCGCTGAGATCGTCCCAGCTACGCACATCAAGCAACAGCGATCGCATGCTCCTCCTCGTGGAATGATGGGTGGTGAAGGCGAGCGTGAGCGCAAGCCGTTTGGTGGACGCGGTGGCCGTGGAGGTGATAGAGATCGTGGCGATCGTGAGGGAGGCTACAGAAGACGCGATGCTGGAGAGGGCAAGGAGGGTGCACCATCCGGAGAGTTCGCTCCTTCATTGTGAGTTCACATACCTTCATATTCTTATTCACAGCGACTAATTATATTCTAGCCGTGGTGGATTCGGCCGTGGCCGTGGAGCTCCTCCTTCTTAAATTGGCATTTTGTTCCGCTTGCTTTGCATCGACAGAAATACCTTACATACTCTTGAGTGGGTCGGCTGGACAGTAGCGCGTTAAGTCGAGTGGTGATAGAAATCGCTGTTGGTGAATAGGTCGAAGAGGGAAGTTGACACTTCAAAACTGTCAGATAGCATAACAAGCTTCTTCCGAGCGTTTTCTGGCAGTTTTTTCGTGAATTACAGAGAAATCGACCTACCATTTCCATTATAGGTCTATTTGTGAGACTTGGGGTCAACCTGAAAAGCGGAGATATATTTTACATGAAAGTAAAACGTGCCAAGAATGATATTTCCGCAAAGCGTGGGAGGAGACTTTTTTTTTTTCGAGCGCATGCCAGATTCCAAAATCCCTCACAGCTTAAGCCATCTCTGCCCGCAGTGCTGCTTCAACGACAGCCACACTCCTCAGTCTCTGTAAGGAATTCAACCAAACACCTTTTCCCTAGCGCGTGACGACCACAGTGGCCTTCCCGCAAATGCTATCTCCCCGGATTTGGAGGGCATGCCTTGCAAAAGGAAAGGTCAACACTGGGTTTGGACTTTGAGGTGGCAGGCCTTGCAGCAATAGTCCCAATTTGAGGCCTTATGACTTGTCGATCTTCTCGTGGCTGAATATGGCCCATCCATTGGACTCAGACTCAAGAAACGAGGGCCACTGCAGCATCTTGGGCCATGATACTTCACGGCCGGCCCCCTCAGTCCCTGCACGGTCCGATGTTGCTGATGCCGGGACCAGGCTGCTTTTTCCGGACACGCCCCAGAGGTACGGTGTGAGGAAAACGAACGAGAAATGGGGAGATGGCCCAATTGCCAACGGCGACGACGACGCAGCTCCTGCGAAAAACTTTGCTTGAGCTTGTACGTGGCGTGGGCGTTCATTTCTTTGGCCCGCAGAGTCGCAGACTGCCAGCTTTCCCCCCTTCCCCACCCGGCTGCTGTAGGCGGGGTTTGTGTGACCCCTGCAAGATGAGCCGATAAGGGGAGGCAGCATCAACCTGGACTCCCAGTTAATGCTTGGCCTACGGAGCTCGCCCGCTCTGTCGCTCATACTTAAGAAGCCCAGACAGCTCCCTCTTCACAGAGATCCAACCTTCTTGCTTCCTCTCTCGCAGCCCAGCTTTCGATCACTACCCCGCACTTGCACCTCGAACGAAACATTCAGACACGATGGCGTCCCTCCCAACACAAATGAAGGCCCTTAGGTATGAAAATCCCCTCGTTGGCTTTCCCCGGAGCTCGAATTGCGGTGTGAAATCAAGAAGCATCAGCGTACCTCTCTATGCAAGAAAGCGGCACTCAATTGGCCCGGTGAATCGAATCGTGTCGGAGTCCGGCTGACAGGTTTCTTCCCACAGGTACACCAAACCCGAGGAATACGGCATTGTCACCGTTCCGCTCCCAAAGGTCCGTCATCCATAAGAAGTATTGCGGGGTAACTGGAGGGCATTCGCTGAATTAGGCATCCAGCTCCGCGAGAACGACGTTTTGATCAAGGTCAAGGCATGTGGTGTCTGCGGCACTGACTTGCACATTCACGAAGGAGAATTCATCGCAAAGGTATGGGACATGTTCTTTTATACGTCGAGGTGTTGGTTCTCCACAATTTCCAGTGCAATGTTGTACCCTGATGGCTGTTCAACTTAGCCTAAACGAGCATCGAATCTCGCTAACGCCCCCCTTTTTTGACAGTTCCCCCTTATTCCTGGTATGTAATTATCGACAAGAATTTATTACCTCTCCCACTCCCTTCATATTTCCCCCGGTCGGCCCAAAAATTCTCCATAGTAGCAGATGACTTCTTCTGGCGTTCGAATGTCGCATTTGCCCTGGTTGGCCATCTTCACTTCCCTTCAAAGATGTCTCCCAATTTAGCTCGAAAATGTTCCACAGTACCAGAGAATATCTCACAACGCCTGAATTTCACCTTGAATTAAACAAGGCCATGGTCGAAAGTGTTCCGCGATAGCAAATGATCTCTCCTGGTGGTCGTGTATTGTCCTGACCCTGGGCTTGGGGGAACAACTTATCCATGATGTGCGATATCGAATTCGAAAAGTTCTCAGATGTTTTTAAACATTATCAGAGACACCTCGGAGATTGAAATTTCAACACTGGTCGCCTTCGCTTAATGACTTTTTGTTCAACTCATTTCCACGCTCCCGCTACACCACCCCATCTACCCCTCTTTCTTTCAGACATGAGCAAGATTTATATATGCTAACAACACTCAGGTCACGAGACTGTAGGTATTATAGCTGCCGTGGGGCCGAAGGTTAAAGGCTTCGCTGTTGGTGAACGTGTCGTCGCGGAGTTCGTATTCCTCTAAAGGATTTTGAATTTTCAGGTCTGACTTTCCCCAGTAACTCCGAACTTTGCAACGAGTGCTTCTACTGTCGACGTGGCGAGCTTCTGCTATGTGAACACTTCGAGGCTCACGGTGTTACTATGGGTTCGTTTTATTCTTCATCTTCCACTTCATCGCTAACAAGTTACAGATGGTGGATTCGCTGAGTACTGTGCATATGTATGATTTCTGGAACTTGTGATGACCTGCTACTGTTATTGGACCTAACATATGTATAGCCCGCCGGCAAAGTCTTCAAGATCCACAACCTATCTGATGTTGAAGCAACTCTTCTCGAGCCAGCGTCTTGTGCTGCACACGGACTCGACAAGATCTCCCCCAAGCTCGGCTCATCCGTCCTCATGTTCGGAGCTGGACCAACCGGACTTGTATTGGCCCAGATGCTGAAACAAAATGGCGGTTGCCATGTTGTCATTGCTGCACCTGAGGGTCTTAAGATGGAGTTGGCCAAGAAGCTTGGTGCTGCTGATGTTGGTCATTCATTATTATACTCAACACCGACTAACAATATGTCCAGGAATACATAGAGCTCTCTCGAAAGGAACCCGAGGTCCAATTCAACAAGCTCAAGGCTAACAACCCATATGGCTTTGAGTACGTATTCTTACTCAACTCTTCGTAATATGGGCTTTTAGTTGGGCATTATTGCTAACATAAAACAGCATCGTAGTTGAAGCAACTGGCAGCCCTAAGATTTTGGAAGATGTAAGGTTCCTATTTCCCAGATTATTATTCCGAGTCGCGCGGGTGGATGTTTCATCTTCCCAACTCCTTTTGATCCTCTTCTCCTTGAATGAACATATGCTTACTTGTTGAAGGCGATCAACTACGTCAGACGTGGCGGAAAATTGGTCGTCTACGGAGTTTACTCCGCCGCTGCTCGTGTCTCTTGGCCACCAAGCAAGATCTTTGGTGATGAGATCACCATTCTTGGTTCCTTCTCTGAGACCTACATGTTTCCGGCAGCAATTGACTATCTTGACTCGGGCAAAGTGAAAGTAGAGGGCATCGTTAACAAAACCTACAAGCTTGAGCAGTGGGGTGAGTGTTTGGAGGCTATGCGAAACAAGAGTGCCATTAAGGCCGCTATTGTTTTCGAGGATTAAGTTCCAAAACTGGCTTTGTGTTCGCAAGATTCCGTTCTTAAAAGGTTCCACTTTTAGAGCTTGATTACATTGGAATAGATGACTAAAGACTTTGTATTCGTTATGAATTATGAAACCTCTTGGTACATACCAATGGACTATGGCACGCGTGGCACGAGTTTGACTTGACATGAATGCTGAGAAAAATGCTTGAAGAAGCTAATGCTCAATTACTCAGTCTCTTGAACTCTCAATTTCACTTTCTCATTCGATTTATTCAGCAAGATGAGGTGGCCTTGCCACAAATCGACAACACATCTCTACATCACTTTAGGAAGTATTTAAATCTTTGAATTATCCTTCGCACCATGGTTGAACACTCATGTTGAATACTCCTTTCTCAAGCGAGTACCTCTTCTCATTTAACAAGTTTTTCCTTCTGCAGATAGAAGGAGCAGAAGTAGGACCGTTTAAAATTAGAGATAAGAGAAAAAAGAGGCCGTAATATCTTATTTTTGTGAGTACCTCTCCTCGCGTTACTACCTTTGCTTAAGGATAGGTATTTATGTGTAAACTTCAGATGTGACGGTCAAATGACTCGAATTCACATTTCCAACTTCGAAAAGCTAGCACCGCTTTTGAGCCACTTCCGGGTGGTAACCAAGGGACATGAGGCTTCTTCATCTTCAAACATTACGGAGCAAATAGTTCAGTGTTTGTCCATTTATTTGAGAAAGAACCATTACGGTCACGAAGAAAGCGGATAGTTTACATTTCCAGCGGCTTAGTAATTGTCATATCGCTTTTCGATAGTATTTCACCTGCCCTCCTTGTCGAATTTGAAATGGGTCGGCTTGAATTAGTAGCCTTAAGGCGGGTACCGAGGTTTTCTACCTCAAAAGTACAGGCTTTTAAGCCAATTATCACTGTGTCCAAGGTGAAAGATTTTCTGTTTTTATACTTGCTAGTTTTATTATGTGTATTTTTCTTTTTTCTTTTCAATTCTTTGGTGTACTAGTTCCACGGTATAGGGTTTACTGTGACCCAGGAAACCTCGCAGGTCGCGAGAAGGGATGCCAAGTTGACATTACTGACTAGATATTGACCCACGACTAGCTTATGTATCTTATCTAGAATTGTGAATAAAAACGGTCTTAATCTCAATAGCGAATTTTGTCTAGTTCTAGCGGGCCTCTCAAATATCGAGTTTGGCCCCTTGGGACTAGTGGTTTCTCGACCCACGATTTGAGAGTAGAAGAGGAAAAAACTGGCGCTGATGAGATTGGTTCCGACAATAATAGCTATAACGAGGTCAATGAAATCGAGCATTGTCCTGTGAGACTTAGATGAGAGCTTAGCATTAGCAAATTTAACAAAGTAATGGCGAGGCTAAATAGAAACTTGCGACTTGAAGGGAGTGTAATTTGCCCGGGGCCAGATACTATAGAGAGAACCAGATGTGATGACAGCGAGAGAGGTGATAATAGTGGAAAAAAAGTTGACAGCAAGAGAGGGCATCTTAAAGTTTATGATACCTCGGAAAATTTAATGCATGCAGGCATGTCTCCCTGCGTGTGGAGCAAGAATTCTGAGCTTGAATCTGTAACGCTGTGAAATATTCTTTCTGCCGTTCCCGGAATGTATCAGTTTGTTGTGGTTTAATCCCTGAAGTATAACTATCTAGTTTCGATCTTTGATGCTTGAGATATTTATTGTTAGACTATTCGGCCTATTTCACTTGATATTGGAATCGTTATACCGGTACTTTACTGCCTCCGCATTGCTCAGATACTAAAATAGACTGGATAGAGAGTATTCTCAAAGATGATACCTTCTTGCTAACAGCTTTTGATTAAGTTAATATGTCCGAGGTCGTATAACTGTTCCGCGATGGAAATTTGGGAATCTGGTTGGTTTGAATATGCATTTGTGGTGGGATGCATCACAAGCGTCGAGTAAATAAAATATAGATTTCAGAGTCTTGCCGACAAGGTACATACAAAATAGTTTCACGAAACTTGACAAGAAAAGCAAGGTATATTTCGTTGATTGCGTGTGCGTACCGTACGAAGAATGGCCCTATTATTCCTGAAGTTGCGTTACTTGACATTACTGATCGTTGTTTACTGCGACAACCGTTGGTATGGAGCACATGATATTCTGAATTCTCCTTGGAGTAGCATTGACAATAGTCGTGTATGGTCAGCTGCTCTCAACGATTTCGCTATTGTCAACGACTCAGTTGCTGTTAAGTACTCAGCTCGCCTTATAACTATGGGGCTTAGTTCGTACGGGCAACCCATCGGTAATTTTACAAACACAACCGTGCAAATTGGATAAGTACGTTCATGGTATTCGTCAATCTTGGTAAATGGTCCGAGAAGAACAAATTCCAAGAATATAGGAAGCAGACGAATACATCATATATGCTCCGAATGTTTCAGCAGCAATTTAGTGTCATCCACGTTGTCTATGCCCTGTTGTGACTCAATCGTTATTTAATAGTAGAAAATTTCACTGAAATTTAGTATTTTACAAACTCCTTATGTCTTGAAAACTCGTGGTATTTTGACATCTATGCTAATTATTAATACTGGAATTTTCTCAACAACGGCCACTAAGCGAGCGTGTTTTAAGGGAGCCGATGCTTTGGTAAGGAAATGAGCAAAAATTATTCCTTTTGTGCTTTGGATTCTGCTTTTCTACTTAGAAATATTAAATTGGCTCGGAGAACAGGGAGATTTCACATATCCATTCATGCAATCCTGGAAAAGTTGAAATTGTGATCAAGTTCCAATTTCTCGTGGGTATTTTGGCAACTGGCCATTTTAGTAGAAATAAATTAGGCTCCCCTCAACCACGCAACGACTCCTAACACAAACACACAAGTCATTGCATCTCCACTAATAGTCGTCCATATCCGGAAATACCGAGCAGCCAACCCCAAGTATCCCTTATAAGGCTGGGGAAGAAATCCCATGATAGTGCCCATAATTCCGCTTGACTGAATAGTACCTTTCTCCATGAAAAATCGACTCGTCTGTAAAAGCACTTCTGCCGTCGCAAAGATATAAAAGAAGTGGATGCTAGCAGGACTGAGTCCAGCTTCTTTGCCCGCAATGGTATATGCCAGACCACTTCGCTGGCGCTCAAGCAATGTGCCGGTGAATGTTGTTGTGAGTGCAATGTAAAGTCCAAGTCCAAGAGCAAATACGGCATGAATGATACGCCAAATATACGCATATGGATCCACTGATTCTGTACTCGTGGGCTGACCGGGCATTCCCCCCCATTCCGGGAAACGTCGGCATGCCTCCAGCTCCTTCTCCTGCAGCACCACCCATCATCTGCTGTAACATCTTCATCATCGGATCTTCTGCTCCTGGTACGCCCATTCCCTCCATACCTGGCATACCGCCCATGCCACCCAACCCTGGGAAGCCGGCAAACGGGTTGGCATTTCCTCCTGATGGTGGGGTGCCGGTGGGATCAAAGCCCAGCATCATCTGCCGGAGCTGGTCGTCGCTCATCTGTTGTCCGGGGGTGGGAGATGCATTGTTTGAGCGGCGAGTGGTTTTGCTGGGCTCATAGAAATGCTGAGAGATGTCTACTTCGTCTGGGTCGGCATGGGATGCCACTGTAGGTTGTGGTGGAGGGTCTATAAGGACAGGATTTTAGCGCGGATAACCCAAAAAGACGGCAAGAAAAAAGCCGTACCTCGTTGCACCCCCCCTCCGAGACCTGTAATCTTGTTCAATCTTGCTGAACCTCCAGCGCGGATCTTGGCTTCTCTCCTCTCTTTGCGGATTCGTGCTTGTTCAGCAGCACTTGAAGGTGGGGTGCTAACCTCAGAGGAGGGGGCGGGAGGTGTATCTGCCATATTGTCCTGTTACAGACTGTTGAATTTGGTGGTGCGCGAAAGATAGAAGTTGTCGAGGCTGATGCGGTGCAAGGGAAGGCTTGAGATGTGGAGAGATCTCGCTGTATGACCAATGAGGGAAGTCCGAAATCCGAAGTCCGAAATCTCAGGCTGCCAAGCCTTTTCTGCTTTATCCGCGTCGTTCCCCTCTCCTTTTCTCCACCTGGCTCTCACTGATGCACGAGGTACATGTCCACTGCTGCCAGGATACCATAATAATGAGGGTTGAACCCCCAATAATACAATGCCGCGTCGCCGTCCGGCCATCGACACTACAACAACCTTACAACTAAATTGCAGCAATGCACTGCCGCCGGAGTGGAGGCCCCCCCCATTTGACCTGCAGGCGTCTTAGTCCCGACTCCTGTAGCCTTCATTGAAGGGCATGGTATCAACGATAAGAGTCATCGCTGCATCTTAAGAACGAAGTTGTTCGTTATATTTAGTTAAAAGGTTTTTTGGGAGCAGTGGGGGCGTAATCTTTTACGAGTCTCCTCGTGGACGAAGTTACCACGGTACTCTTTCAAACAATGCCGCTTATGGCGCCTGACACGCCTCCCCTTTTCAGTAAAGAGGAACAAATCTTAATCAACTTTGAGGGATGTGCTCTGTTACACTGGGCCAGTCGAGTGACAATCAAGGCTCTTACCCCGAATTCTTACTTAGCCTCTTAGACCTTACAAGTTGGCTGATGTGTGGGCGTACCTCTCTCTCTTATCTACAGAAGACTGACAGCCTCACGGTCTCATATCGTTGTATGCCCTCTAAGAGTTCCTGTGCGAAGATACATTAAGGCGAAGCAAAGCTGGGGTAGCTGTACATTGTCGGATGTCGCACTCGCTTTTCCCCTACTGTCTCCATCCTAATTGCGGCTTTGTACTTGTCGAGAGAAATATCTTTTTTTTTCTCCTTATTCTCATAGAGCTGGGTTGTGGACGCAGACGAAAGTGGCCCACTGTGGAACATCTATTAATTATTGGTACCTATGAGTGGAGGATCACGGCAAGCTTTCGGGATACCAGATTGCTACGGCTGAACCTTACAGCCCTAAGGCACAGTACGAAGGTACCTGTACGGTACCATGGTGGCTGGAACGTGTTTTGGCATCTTGAAAACTTCTGGATACGACCCTGCCAATCAGTGTGCGTCCTAGCGCTCGTTATGCTCGTCGCTTCGTATGAACATCAACAGGGGCAGGGAGCGAGGGAATTGGATGCCCAGGGGCGCAGTCTTCGCAATATGCTACCTACTTGGAGTCTTAGTATAAGTAATTGCTGTTTTCTCCTCGACTCGAAGCCTATGTTGTTCACATCAAGTCACCTCTTTCCTTCTTTGCCTGCACTTTGACTACCTTTAAATCAGAGACCCGCCGTTTTCTTCCTCCTTGTTGCAACCCACTCGCATTCTTTAAAGAAATCTGTACATCAATTTCTGTACTTCGTCATGGCCGGTGTTGCAGGTCGATACCCAAATGGTACCTATCATGGAAACATAACTCTTCTTGAGTACCCAAGATTTTGTACTCTCCAAACGTGTGACTTGGTAAGCAACTTATTTCTTCGTCCCTTCCTCTCAATCTGCAACAGTAATAGGATGTTCTATCCTCCATGCTCCTGCCGCTAGAAAAGTTCACAGCGCTAATTTGTCAAAGACGCTCGCAAGCTTCGACTACAGACCAACTCTTGCTGGAAACGCTCTCATTGCAGGTATCTTCGCCATTTTCATCTTCGGGCAAATATTCTACGGCATAAAGCACAAGATCTGGGGGTACATGGGAGCAATTCTTTTTGGACTATTTCTTGAGTGTCTTGGGTATATTGCGCGTGTGATGATTTACAACAACCCCTTCAATCACAACATGTTCCTCATGTATCTCATTCTACTTACAATTGCACCCGCATTCTTGACTGCTGGGTAAGTTATTTTCTTCCTCACCCCTATACAAGATCCATTTCCTGATACGAGTAAATAGCATCTACCTTTGCCTCGCCCGTATTGTCATTGTTTACGGCGAGCATCTCTCCCGTTTCTTGCCTCGGACCTATACGTTCATATTCTGTACCTGCGATTTCGTCTCTCTAGTTCTTCAAGGTGCTGGTGGTGGAATAGCCTCAACATCAAACACAACGTCGGGCACCAATCTTGGTAAGAACCTCATGTTAGCGGGTCTTGTTTTCCAAGTTGTCTCGCTGGTTCTGTTTGCCATCTGCTGCGGCGAATTCGGCTACCGCGTCCTGCAGAACAAAGGCAACCGCAACCCAAAACACACCTTAGTTTGCAGCTCCACGATTTTCAAGGCTTTCCTCTGGGGCTTATTCATCGCATCACTCACTATTACCATCCGTTCTACGTATCGATGCGTCGAGCTTGCTGGAGGTTTCCAGGGCGAGCTTTTCCGCTCCGACGAACCAATGTTCATGATCCTTGAGGCGGTTATGATTGTCATCGCCACTGCTTGTCTTACCTTTCTCCATCCTGGCGAAGCTTTCCAGGGCGCCTGGCACGAGGCGACCTTCAACTACTTCCCGGCGAACGGATCTGATAAGAACGAGCGGTCGAGTTCTGACGAGGAGAATGGGAATGTTGAGTTGATCAATGTCAGTGGTTTTAAAAAGTAAGGCAAGCAGATTACAGCAGGGCTAATTTTATGTCCCACGCGTAAGAGATAAAGAAGTTTGTGAACCGGCGAGTTTGGTTCCTCAAGATGTGTATAGAGATACGACGACAACAGCTTTTAGCAGCTGGATACCCTTGGATTTTTTGTTTTTGATGTTGCTTTTGCGAATGCGGTTATAGATGGATGCGAAGTGGAGGGAAGGAAAGGCTAATGTTTGGTTTCCTACTAAATTAAAATCTATTTTTTTTTTATCCAATAATACCACCGTACTTGAGACCCTCCATCCTTCTCGTGCCCATTTTCTGCCCATTCTGCACTTTGACAAACTTTGCAAAAGACTTCACTTGCTATCACATTTCTCTTGCTGGCTAGAATATTTCGTGAGGTACCCCCACTGGAAACAAGTGAAGGCAAACCCAGCTAGCTTTGGGACTGAGGGCACTTCCTAGATTGTGCCCCTGTATTTCGTTCGGACAGTGACACAAAAATAACGCGAGTATCTTGCCAACTTGTGCGATTCTGACTAAGGTTCTAAAGTACAAATAGGTGAGCCAGGGAGTGTATGATTCAGCCATTAGCCCAGTGAGTCTTGTGAGAGCAAGTCAGGGGTTGCAATTAAATTTTGCCAACTCAAAGTCAAACCAGGGTCAAGCTTACCCTTGAACGAGCAATATGACTCCTTCAAAACCTCAAATCGTGCCTTGCACTTAACGTCGATATCAAATCATACGATTACTCGAGAACAAAATCAAGGGATGTCGTTGCATCTTAGTATCCTGCATCTGTTGTCTAATCTTAAGTCCCTTTCTGCAAGTAAGCCTTTACGAGCATGTCGATTGTCGTCCTAGCGAGGTAAGCGACATTTGCTCTAGAGAAGCAAGTGCCACTGTGCCACTGTGCCACATCTAACGGTATGTGCAAGGGCGCTTATCTTTCTTCAACAGTCTAACGACAAGCAAGTTTAAGCTTAATTTATCCACCATGTCTTAGTCAGCCTTAAAAAGAGGAAGTAAGTTTCATCCTCGTGGGGCGTGCTCATGATCCCTGACTCGGCGACTCCAAGTGGTTACCGCGGTGGGAGCTACATTACTATTTTCTATTTGGAAAACTCATAAAATTTCTGTGGCGTCGCTGAATTCAAAATTGAACATTCGTTTTTGGACCGACTGTGTGCATGTAGGGAGGGTCCACATCCTCCTAAAATCCGCGACGGTATTTTATTTCCTATTTGAGAAACCTAGAAAATTTCTGGTGCTTCCCCGAGTGAAAAGTTGAATTTTCGTTTATAGACCCGGTTCGTAGGGGTGAGGGGGGCACAAGTCACAACCCTGAATCCCTCTGATCACGAAACACGAAGCGAGCCCGACGGTATTTTTCTTCCTATTTGGGAAGTTCAGATAATTGAGGTTCCTGTCGCTGCTTGTCGGCATCACCGAGTAGGCGAGCAACGAACAATGAACTGCTTTTTTGGTTAGAGTGAGAATACTGCATTCGTGTTTGACAGTTTGTTTGCTGTGCTTTACACGAAAACCGGAGCTGCGCCTGGGGGGAGCAATGTCAACCAACTTGACTGCATACTCTGTTACACGCCTCGAATTGAGTAAACTTGGAACTTCCGGCAAACGTAAGTACAGTATTGCATATACGTATTTGTATGCACCCACGACGGCGAGAGAGCCTTTTATTCCACACCCGTCAAGTTACGAACAAGTTTGGTAGCACATTTTAGCTATCCGACACGTTTATATTCCATTCTTACAAAACTTTGACGAATAGATTTCCAGGGGGGAAGGCGTGAACCCTTTACTGCATTCTCGTATTTTTCATTCATGTAGCTATAACTAGCGGGCAGTTCCTATTGACATCCAAACGAGAACGAGTAAAGCTCAGCCAATAGTTAATTTTCAGATTGATGTTTTCTCAGGCCAGCATCGGGCAATATTCCAGAAATATGTTGTGTTAGATCTACACACAGTAGAATACAGTGAATACTGGCCATGTAAATCTTAAAAGCATTGCCTGCCAAGAAAGGAGATGGGCTTTGCTAATTAAGCTTCCAAGGTAGAAGTTATGAGATCTCACAGCTTGTGAGAATCCCGTAATCAAGTAAGATAATTGCGGTGTGAAGGCTCGTAGAGTACTTCAGCAGGAAACAATACAGCTTGTAACCCTCTCATTCAGGTGCAAAATTACACAGGCTATCATGATTTCGAGCAACGAAGATTAGTCATCAGAGCTCTAACCAGGTTCGCACACTTGTGGAAAATATCTCAGTCCTTCTCGTACGAATTGGGATAATTTAACTCAAAGTAACAGGAAAGCATATACTGTTACCTGAAATCATTTATCCCCCAGATACTTTTTGGGTGTCCTAGAATATTTTGAAATTGAGCTATTGAACGGGGTATCTTCCATCTACATGCTATTATACATCTCTGTAATTCTACACCGATGCCTGCATCCTCCCCCTCTGTTTCTCCGCCTTCTTCACCCCTTTCATCGACTTTCGCGGGCGTCCTTGTAATTTGCCTTTCGTAGGTTTGCTCGCAATATGCAGCCAAGCATTCATTGGCCTCCTCACAGCTATGAATTTCCCTTTAGGGGTAAATACCTCCACTGTAGGCCAGCTCGGATCAACTTGCTCTTCTACTATCGTTTCGCCTTCTTCTTCACCCCAGAACGATGTGTCTGGCTTGGCCTCGACCACTTCGTTCTGTTCAAAGTGCTTTTTTCGTACTTGTGCAACTAGCTCTACCCAGCCACAGCCTTCAATGAGAATGTCAGTTGCCAGAACTCGATATGGTAGCTGCTCCACCTTTATGCCACCAGCATCACTGGCTGTCAAGGGGCCGCTTCGTTCCTTCGTCACATCCCATTTCAAGTGAAATGTTCCTGCCGAGGCTATCTTTTCTCCTGTGCCAGGTAACGAAATATTTTCGACAGTTGATTCTCGAGTCTGCTCTTGCGTCCCGATGGCTTTGGCCGTGGATGTTAGATGTGGATTGATGGGTGTGAAGGCGTATGCTAGCATGATTAAATTTGGTGTGGTAGGTGTAATACGAATGAAGCCACCGAGGAGGAGAGACTGCCCTGGTTTAATGACTTGTTGTTCTGGACGAACTCGAGATCGCATGACGAGTGATGACCGGTGTTGTGGTTGTACATGCAGTTCGAAATCGCCTCTAGAGAGACCTGGGAGGTCGATCAGCTCCCCTTTTCCATTTCCAAAAGAAAGCCGAATAGGAGATGCTGTAGTGCCAGGTAAAGAGGACACGAGAGGCATCGCTGGATAGTCGGTTTCAGGAGGCGCAGGAGGAAGAAGTAGAGAAGTATCCAATGGCTCTGCCTCCTTCCATTGAATCTCAGGTTCTATATCTTCCGACACCAAGTTACTCTCCTCTTGAAGTCCAAGGGTGTTTTCCAAGCTGGCATCGGGCTCCTCTGTTATTTCAGGAGGAGTTGACACGGACAGAGTTGGCTTTTTGATGACAGATACCCCCTTTCTACCTTTCGGAAACACATCATGAAACAACTGGCTCTTCCCAACGTTGACTTTTCCAACCATCCAGCCTCCACCGCCTCTTTTCCAAATTTCCTCTTTCAGTTCTTTTGTCCACCAACCTTGCTTGGCACTAATACAACGAATATTTCCCAGACGCACATCCTTCCCGGCTCTTCCAAGGGCATCTCGGAGAACGGAACGGAGATACGGCATCATCGAATCAACCTGTGATTTTAAAGGCGCTAACAAATCCGAACGAGTTATGATAAAACTGACTTCTGTTTTTTGCCCATGATAAAATCTTCCCGTCTTGGATCGTCTATTTAGAGATCGCTGAGGTGTCAAATGCAGTAACTTATGTAGACCGGGCACAAGAGACATTGGGAAGTCGGCAGCATCAATGACATGGTATATGTGGTTGTATTTAAAGGGAGATTCGAATATGGTATCCTGTATTGAGTGTATCGAAGGATGATGAATGGACACCCCAACTTCGTGGTGCTTCAGTGTATGGCAGCGATCGCAGACCGGAGGATTCGCGTTCTTGGCTGGCAATCACTTAGTAAATTATTTTACCGTTAAAGAATAATTTAACATACTTGGTCTTGAGAAATCTCCGAGGTTCAGGTCTCCTGCGTTCTTCAATGAAGCCTGTATGATGGCATCTTCTTCAGACACCTTTGGGTTCGAACTACTCAAGTAGTCTTTGACTGATCTTCTAGTCAAACTATAAAAGCCAGGCTCGTCCTTTAAGACGGTTTGCGAAAGAGCACCACATCCTGCACACTGCTGCGGCAAACTTTGGGATTGACGAGGAACACCCGATGCAACAGACTCATGAGGAGCAGGTACTGCTGAAGTTGTGAGTCGTCGCGAGGACTGCTGAGAGGGAATTCGTGGCTGGTTTGAACGAAGTGGAAAGGCTTGTGGGTGTGCAGCTTGAAGAAGCCCAGGACAGAGAAACGCAGGCAGATCTGCCACAGGCTCCCCTATCTGCGTAGCAAGTCTCTGGACAAGCTTCGAAACGCGGCCTCGAGCGCAGATGGACATTGCATTCGGCCGTTTACTAGCGAATAAAAGGGGGAAAGAGGGGATTGCAAGCAACTTGTATCACCAGCTCGCGTGCAGCTTTTGATGTTCCGAATCTCGAATAAATTTGGACAGGGGTAATTTTAGCGTCCAAACCTTAAATAATTTACAATCAACCGCGAAGCTTTCCGCGAGCAGACCGACGACCAATATTCTTGCTGCCGTTCGCAATTTTCTTACATACCGGCAAGATGGTGAACATCACCCGGCGTATGTCAAAGTTGACTAAAGTAAGTTGAGCTTTTACCCTGCGTCAATTGACTCTTACTGACCCTTCCTCTGCAGAAGGTATTCACTCTCACCCCACGAGAGCGTGTGGAGGGATACTCAATTGACACGGAGTTCAGTTACTGAAGTTAAGAGTCGGCGAAGGGGCAGCAGTACTACCTTCGGACGTCAAAAAGATACACCTCCAATTTGCAGCAGTAAAGGATGATGGTCATCAAGGACCAAGGTTGGCCGCCCTAGGCATCTCTAACGGAAATCATGCTGATGGCTCTCGAGATTATTCTGGCGGTGTGATCTTCGACAACTTAAATACCACAACCCCTCCATCCCTATGACAGTGAGCCGGACAAAAGATCCTGAAGACCCAGCTCTCATGACCATCCACTTCGCAAACGCCGAAGCCGCAGCAGCCACCGAACCCCCCAATATCATCCACCACCACTCCACAGACTTCCACCGCCCCAGCCTCAAAATCTACTCCTGCGCCACCGACAGAAAGGACAGAGCAGCTAGACATTAAGAATCGAGACAGAGCTAATATTTTGAAGATGCTGGTGGACCTCACGAAAGCGAAGCAAGTCGAGGCAACGGAAGAGGACAAGAACAAGTTAAAAGAAATAAAAGAGATGAAAGAAAGGAGTCGAAAGGACAGTGTCTTAATGCAGAGTGTTCTGCGGAGGAGGAAGCAAGAAAAAGAAAAAGAGCTACTGGTGAGAGGTGGGATGGCCGCTGAAAATTAAAGCTAGGAGAATTGCAAATATGGAGGTCGTTTGTAAAATAGAGTGATCTGGGTTTCCAGCAGCAAGGATGTGAAGGCGAGGGGCTGTATTATAGGAGTTTCCCCCAAAGTGCCGGGAAAGAATAAATGTTTGAATAGTTCACGAATACCCACTCCCGGTTGTAAGAAGAGGTTCATCTTATACCAAAACGTAATTTCCAATGAAAAAATCCGAGTGATTGTGATTATAATATGATCAATAGAGTTGAATGGGTCAGATCAATATTTAACTAGAAGGTCGGAGAAAACTTATACTGGGAGTATAGTGGTTCAAAACAGGTGACAATAAGGTATTGTATTGTTGGCATCAGGGTGTCATTCATGGCACCCGCCAATCTTCTACAAAACAATCATAACGTATATTCTTCCGTCATGCTCCAATGGCTCTCATACTGTCTGTAGTATCGTCTCTAGACTCCCAACCATGATACAAAGGTCCAGGGACTTGGCGAATCACTTCAATCCAAATCCCTCACTCTCCCAAACGGCACGCCAAAGCATTTTTTCTAGCTTCGCCTTTGATGAATAACGCCATAATGAAAGTATGTTGAAACAAGTACGCGCAACGGGAAACCTCGAACTGTCGTTTCCTAAACATGACAGCTTAATGACTAGGTTTGTTGCGCCCATAGCGGGTATACGATCGCTGCCTGTGATGAAACTAAGCAGTTTACGCTGGTCTTTGGGAGTAGCTGTTTGGAACGTTTCCCAAAACCACTGCACGACTGGTTCAGATTCGGCGGCGTTGGGTACACCCCAATTCTCATAGGCAGAGACCACCCGTAGCGAAGCAATGTCCAAAGGCTCATCCGAGCCTCTTATGAGAAGTTCGATTTCTTCGGGGCGAAACAAAGACAACGCATTACCACCACAAACGGTAAAGAAACCCCTCTTAAAGGGCTCGAATTGCCGCGTGACAGCGGCATCCAGAAGATATCTTACATAGAGATCTACAAATTCTCGCCGATTCGCATTCGTGACAGGACGTTTTTCGCCATCCGGGCATAGGGGTATTTGCGTCATTTGGCCATACCGCTCGATGTCAGCAACAAAATCGCGGCAAAATGTTGCTTCTACGTCGCCGTCAAATTCGAGCAATTGTCGAAGACCATTTGCTAATACTGGCCGATATTCTGCCAAGTCATCCAAGGAATAAGTCATTAATGGTTTGGCATGCGATGTTGCCCCTGGCGCAGCAGTTGGGCCTGCGGCGAGTAGTTTTCGAAAGGCGAATGGAGGAAGGGCGACATCAAGAATAGTTGAGTTGTAAATCGCGAGGCCCAGTACCACACCGACAAGGAAGAACTGATCAGTAGTTTCGAAGCTATTCGGGTTGAAATAGCAGAAACGAGACTCCTCGTCGTAGGTAAACATGCCTGCTTATAGTTAGACAAGAGACACCTTTAATGGGAATGAAAAACGTACCATGCTCGGGGTTGAAGACGTCTCTCACCAATAGCAAAAACCATTCTTTCCTGAGACCGCCGGCATCAATTCCTTCTTCGCCCCTAAATTCAATTCGCAAACCCTTCTTGATCTCCTCACCGCCTGCCCCTACAACTTCGCTGACCCCTTTGAGACTATCTTCAACAAGGCAGTCCCTTCTTACTCTTAAAACAAGGTATTGGTTGACAGTTTTGCGAGTCATGATGCTGTCGAAAAATGCTTCCCTAGCCTTCACTTCCATCTGCCGACGGGCGTCATGCTCCATGATTTGAATCTTGGCCCAGATGCTCAAGAAGAAAGGATACTGACAAAAGGAGAATTTACCCCTCCTAGCCTCCCAAGCTTCAAAATCGGCTATAAGATCCGAGTAATCGAGCAGCGTATTGTAAAAGTCACTCGTGGGCAATATTTGACCATGGCCATGAGCTCTCTCACGAGAAGCTTGGCTAATAGTCGCATCTTGAGTTGCAAGTTGAGAACGTGTCTCACCCTTTTTGGCTATTCCACTATTATTAGCAGAGAAGAGTAAAGCCATCACTCTGGCAGCAGCTTTAATCTGCCAATCATCATTATATACCACAGGCTGTGGCTTCCCGTTCCCCTTCTTCGAAGATTGGTTGGACACGCCCAAGGCGGCATGCAAGGCTGCCGAACTAGCTCGCCCTGACCCACTCATACTTGGTATCAAGCCAGCAGTCGGGTCCTGAGCAATCTCGCGCTTCTTACCATGCTGCCTCGTGAGCCTGTACGTCACGAAACTTCCAATCAAATCCACTGTTCTTTGAAAGTGACCTTCAGAAAGCCTGGCAAACCAAGAAACCAAATGATGATGACACTCGTTCGGAACATTTGACAACAGTCCTAGTATCCTTTTGATGATTCCAGAATGCTGCCCAGAACTTCCTTTGCGTATATTCCGGCTTCCAGGAGAAACAGGAGCCACATTTGCGGCGGGCAGATCGACTGTTCCTGGTTGCGGCGGCGCATTCCGTTCTGGGGACCTCGATTTTGATCTTGACCTAGACATGCTCCTCTCTCTCATTCTTGGTACAACGTGTGAAGGATATAGAAGCGGGTTTGCGAGAATAATTAGAAGAAATCGGACTTCATTGGGGGTTACCAAGGGGCGACCTGGTCGTTTCAAGAGACTTTCCGTGGCTTTCAGGAGAACTCTTTGGGTGTGAAACTGAGCCTCCATGATATAGTCTTCAATGTCATCCAATTCAAGATCTGATAGATGGGGAGTATCTGAGCTTGGAAGATCAGATGCAGTAAGGATTTCGAGACGTTTCCGCCAAGATCGCCCAGCGTTAATAACGCAATAGTACCACTCATTGACATCTGCCCAGTCAATTCGAGGCGACCTCACAGTGACAAGATCAATGGCATCAGATGGGCTTTCGCCGGACCTGCGATAAGTTCGTGAACGCTCAGGACTTCTGATGTCAGAACGGCCGCCCGTCCACCAAGAACCATTTTCCGCGAAGTCTCCGATTAGAAGAGTCTTGGCGTCTAATTCTGATAACAGACTATCGGCTTCGACATGCCTATCATTCTGCGCAATTGGTGATGACATCCAACGTTTGGCCCCCTCGCTGGCTGCTCTTGGTATTATATTTGGCCGCCCTGTTGAGAAGGAGTTATTGATGCATTCAAATGATCCAAACGATGTGATAATGTAATCTTCCAACGGTTTGAATGGATTATGATGCCCGGTCGGTCTGATTCTCGACGTTGGACCCCCCTTATCCTTTTCAGTTATCGGAGTTTCTGACGAAGTCCGGACGATCGCTGGATCTGTTGAGCGAGATGGGTGGCCCAACCACTCACGCTGTTCGACATTGGGGCCATAGAAATTCCCAGGTGATGAAGTAGAGTACAGACTAGAGTCGACACGCCCGAACTCAGGTGGACCGAAAGCTCTGAATCCCGATGGATCACCTGATTGGTCGACGGCCGGCGTGATAGATGTATTGGAGGACTTTTGGAAGTCGACCGTGGTGGTATTGGATAATCCGGATGGGTCTTATCTGATTGCCTATTTCCTGCTCCAACAGGGTCCCATGTGGGTGACTGCGGTGGAGAAGTTGCTGGGCTTGGAGTATCCTCATGCTTTAGCCTTCTTAGAAGATAGGAAGTGATGCATTGGTCAATAAGGCGTTTCGTCCGTTCAACTGATATCATTGGAGCTATGTATATGTTAGCTACAGCGAATTCGACAGGCTCATGTTGATGAGTACTTCTCTGAGCGTGACTAGACCCGAAGTGCGAGCTAGGTTTCACAACAGCAGGAGCTCGGTGTCCATCGCCACGCCTTGCCTCCAGAGCAATAGGCTTGAGATCATTGATTGTCAAACAAACCGTGCACCTAAATACCTTCAAGTCTTTCGGCCATCGTACCATAGAGTCGCACGTCATGCACTTCCCCGTAGTTAAGTCCTTCTCAAGAACTTTAGTCGGCTTCGAAGCTGAACCTGCTTTTTGCAGTCTTTGTGGTGGTGAAGCGGAATCATCATCTGTTGATTCAAACTCCATCCCAGCAGCTCCATCTTCATGGCGTTTCTTCTTTCCCAGGAATAAAGAAGGAAAAGGGTGGCTCATTGAACGCCCATGGCTGGGGGACCGAGTAGGTTTGGAAGAGCTTGAGGCTCCATCCGAGATCCCGTTTGCGCCATGTGGACCAGACAATGTTGGAATACCATATGCGCTTTCGAGTATGTCGGATTCTGTGATCCGCGAGGAGGATGTATGCGTTCGTGCTGGGGAGGCCGAGTTGATGTTCGTTGAAGTTGACCCTGGCTCATTCCGAGTGCTAGGTGAAAGCAGTCGACTGGACCACGGCGCCATTGCACCGCTCTCGATCTGCAGCCGCTGGATGCAGATGGCGCACAAGTTTTGAATGGATCATTGAATCTGCGAAACACGCATGAAATCGTGGGAGGATTTGGGAGCGGGTTGCGTTCTCAGGCCTTTCGTGGGTGCTTGCTTCCTTCGCGATGAGCGCGTCGTTAGCCTCGAGTCAAAAACTGACATTTTATCAGGAGCGAAGCTGTTCTGCGCTTACCTTCACCCATGATCAAAATTTCGCAACATCCTCGAAATGTATCTGCAAGAAAGGCAGCGGGTTCAAAAAAAGGGCAATTCGGCGCATAATGGCTAGATTCTCCAGTTTCATCGATCGGCTAGTAGAAGCTTGCCAAGGACTTCTAGGTACCTAGGTACCTTTCAAATACGAGCTGGTCCCCAACCTTTGACAAGCAAAGATACTTTTTTTTTTTTACGAAGAAGGTAAAACTGTGAACAGAAATAGACACACTCAAGTTGGACATCGTTATCACTAGCAAAGAACCGTGGCGCCTGTAAATGTTTTCATTTCATTGGCGCATAGGAGCAGCAACGATTACCCCACGCCTTTGGAAGGCCGTTAGCTAGAGCCATAAAACTATCCACTTCCACAAAACGCAGCAGAAAACCCCACAGAGAACTCCGACTAACACATCTATCTGTATCTTTGGAGGTTGAGGGTGTTGTGTCGCTTCCACGTCTTTCTCCGGCCAGCAGTTGTCTTGTTGTATCCATGGCCCTTGCCCAAACCACGAGACTTCTTGCCAGTAGCTGTCAAACCCCGAGATTCGCGATGCTTGTGGACTGGGTTGACGATCCAGTTGATTCGAGGATCGCGACGGATAGCCTTGTGTTGAGGGTCGACCAGGATGATTTCGAAGTACTTGTAGGTGGAGTCCTGGTTGATCCAGTAGGAGTTCAAGACACGTAAATTGGCGCAACGACGTCCAACACGTTCCTCCGCGGTGGATTTGAGAGAACGTTGGTATTTGAGTTGGTTCACACCCTGGTTGGTGGGCTTGCCTAGACGAACAATTGTGTTAGCAAACGTGCCAGTGCATTGCAAATATACAATCTTGAGGAATTTCCGTACCGTATGTAGCACCCTTTGGAACTGGACGCTTGCGACCTCCGCGGCGGACACGAACACGATAGATGACATAGCCTTGCTTGGCCTTGTATCCCAGACGACGGGCCTTATCCGGACGAGAGGGTCGAGAGGCACGGTGGATGACGTTCAATTGTCGAAGCTATATTTTGCACTCTCAGCTAATGTTCAACGAGTGTATAGCAGAGGCATCAAAAAGATGCCCACGTCCACATCCATGTCCACAATATTCCAATTCGTCTGCAGACCAGTTCGAAGTATTGTTTCGGCATCGCAGTCGTACGGCAGGTCAAAATTTATCTTACCTCCCAGCATCGAACACGGAGAAGGAAGCGTAGGACATCGGATTGCTTCTTCTTCTGGAGTTCCTCCACGTATTTGAGTGCACCCATCTATGAATTGTTAGCAAGGCAATGAGAAATTTGCAGACGGGCTCTGCGACAGATTTACCTTGACTGGCGGGGGGGTTGTCGATTTGTTTGTCGTTGGTTGATTTTCGAAAATGAGGAGTTTTGAAATGTGGGATAATTCTTGATTAGCGCGAAAAACAAGCGAGGACAGCCTCGCCAATCACGTGTTATTTGCTTATGTAAGAATATAGGGGTATCCGACATCGACCGAGGCTGGAAAACCACAAACTCCTTCATCCATCTCACGCAACAATAAAATCGATTTATGATAGCTTAGTGATGTTTTGGTTGGTTACTTTCATGTTCTCTAGAAAAAAATTTTTACATTTTAGGCTTGCAGCACCAATATCCGTCTTCCACAAGAGACCAAGTTCCCGGCTTCTTCTTGCAGCTATGAATTACTAATATACGCCCATCGAGTCTCAGATACCTCAAATGAACTATTAGCGTGGGAATTTGTTTTCTTAAGTCTTGGCATGCCGAGACTTTCTAAACTCTTCTCTGGGAAATGACTATATTCTTCAGCCATGGCCCCTCTGAAGCGAGCCGCGATCGAGAGATTAAATCATCCATAAGTGTAGCAAACTTTCCTTCCTTCTAGCTCCCATGTTGTAGCATTCGCCGAAAATACGCTTCGTTATCTTAAATCCACTCCTCAAAGTATAGCAACAACCACTCACGCAACCTCAAGAGCAAAAGTCTTCACGACCTTTAACTCGGCCTTCTCCTGCTTTCTAGCAAGCCTGCCCCAGCCAACAAAAGGCAATCCAGCATCAGCACCATAAATGGCATCTGTAGATGTGGCGATTTCAGGGTCGATGGGAGCCGTGTGAGAATTTGCCAAGAGACTTTCATATTTCTGTAAACCAACAGATCGTCCAATGTTAAGTAAGTTGGCTGCAGTCTCATCTTCCTGTCCCCAGTCATTGTCCGTAATTCTCAGGTTCTCAACGTCTAAAGCCATTTGATTCATTTGATCGAATTTTGCTACAACCCCTTGCGCTTCTCCCACAAGATCCAGGCCTTTCCTATGCAGGATTGAGAAAAGTAGCGATGTGCCAGACGATTGCATGGATTGTTGAGGCTCCTCCTCCACCGTTTGTGCTGTGGGACGTGAAGCAACGAAAGCTTCTCGAAACATGTCATTGAAATCCGCCTCGTGTTTGAATCTAGTTGATTTAGTCTTGCGGCTCAATAGAGTTACACCTGAGACTACGTACGCTGCTAGAGTAGATTCTTTCAAATTCTTCATCAGTTCAGATTCCGCGTCCTTCACGCCCAAGGTGAACTTGTCTAAGTAAGCTATAGTTGCCCTCGAAGCAGCCTTCTTCTTTTGGGCTTCGAATTGTACAAGTGCAAGGAAATTTCTGCAATCAAGTTAGAGATTGAAAAAAGAAATGTGGCGGTGTTGTGCATATAACATACTGCGATTCGGTGCGGCCTTCATCTTCATCGTACTCGTCTGCTCTGACGCAAATTGGCTCCGACTGTCGACTTTTGCTTTTCTTGACATGTCTGGGCACAGCGGGTTGCTCATTCACAAGTAATTGATCGCTGAATTCTTCTTCTGAATCGTACTCTTCTCGTCGGTTTGGTGGGGAGACCTTTCGCATCTTGCTTCTTCCAGTCGGTAGAGCGCCTGTTTATCATCAGCGATTGGGCAGTACAAAGGAATAAGAAGCCCCAAGATTCCATGTGTCTGTTACTCACTCTCGGATTTGCGCTTGATATTTGGCTTCGCCATTTTTGGCACAGTTTGAATATCGTCCAGCGACCGTGGTTAAATAGACAAGTCGCAGAGTTCTTGCTTCCAGTATCAATATGGAATCAGGATCAGGTCGAAGTAGATTGCCACTTCTTTGTCAGAGATTTGCAACAACCGGCGGCGCATAGAATTGCTGATGTTGTTCGAAAGTTTTGTGGCTGTTTGGATGTGTTTAGTTTGCGTCAGGTCGAGAGAAGCAGCAAAAGCGGAAGGAGTGCGGCTAGAGACGCGTCTCCCACAACTGGTTGTTGCCAGACCAGCCGAGTCGCCCACTACGGAAAGTAAGAGAGAAACGGCCGGTAGGAATTTCCAATAAAGAATTTCAGTTTATGTTCCTGCAAATATTCTTTTTTCGAAGCTCCCTCATATCGGCACACTGTTTTGTTCTTTGAAGTGACATGGATGATTTGCGGCACTGAATATTGACTCTGCGGAAGTATCTGCAAGGTAACGAACTGTCATATTTTGGAAAGGGGGAAGAATCAAAACGGTGACAAGCATTATTCGTATTTCCATTTCATCTTGTTACTACTAAGTAAATCCCATTTTACAGTGCTGCAAAGAGAATCATTTTTGAGAAAAGTCCCTGAATAGGTTTACCCAATGTCTTTTGAGACGCCTTTCCCAGATGTGACCGAACCACCTGCCGAATATGTTGCAAATCTATCTATTGCGTCGCTCTCAGATGTCCATTTTCATGAGATTCGTGAATGAAGGTAAAACGCCATGATCTTGATGCGCTAGAAATCCTCCTATTAAGAACAAGAGAAAAGAAAAAAAGGATGATCAGAGAAGCCGATCGTGCCACTCATTGTCCAGTCTATTTGTTCCTGTGAGAGTCGAATGGACCCATGTCGCTACTTATCTTACATAAATAGCGTAAGCTCTTTGTCTATCTTTGCCGGGATGCGGATCCATGACCCAGAGAATGTAAAATGAATCCATAGCACCACCCGAAAGAGTCCAGGAGATGGAGGATGGACTTGAGCACGGTCTGGATGTATGGGATGGTAATGAGGCTGGCATATGTAGGCTCCTCTTTAAATATCAAAATACAGGGGCCGGGGGATGACTTCGTGATTGGTGTAGCAAGCGCAATTGTGACGAGTAACACCATGAGACCGAGAGGATGTGCGCTGTGTGTAGTTGGGAAACGGGCAGCCAAGTATCACTTCTGTTTTCCGAAGGGTTCGAAAATGTGCGCTGCAATGAGAAATTATTGTCTTAAAAGAACGATATTATGCCGCACGGCTAACGAGAATTCATAGACAGGCCTTGAAAATTGTTGATCCAAGCCTCGCTAGGAGTCGATATGCCATTAGATTGCCGGCCATAATCACCAGTATCATGAGCCGGTGTAGATCCATGAGGAGATGGAAATCTCGCTGGAAGACCTTGATAGTCTGTTGGCGCAGGAAAACCGCCGAACGCGTCCAGTGGAACATAGCCACTGGGAGACACAGCGACGTTTCGGGGAGCGGCACTGAACGGAGAATATCCATAAGCGTATCCCGCGGGTTGGAAAGTAGCGGGCGGGATTGCACCTCGTTCAAGAGCGGCGTTGAATGGTTGTGCAAATGCGCCTTGATAGTTTCGATTCGCCTGGGGGTTGACAAATGCTGGTTGCTCTGTCTGAGGTGCACGGCGTTCACTCTGGGTGCTCCGACTGACCCCGACCGCTCCTGGGCCAATACCGCTAGGTGCTTGAAGTCCCAGGGATGGGCTCGCGAAGGAGGCAGGATTGATTGCCGACATCCAAATCCTCGTTTTGTATACCTTAAAGAGGTCTGTGACTAACGAGTTGAAGTTTATGTATGCATCAGCGAAGTAGTAGAACGTAAGTTTTTTCCAATCCCTGGATATATTAGTGAGCAAGACTTCTAAGACCATGTAGTGACTGGGGGCTTCTTACATTTGGAATTCGGCGTCAAGAATCTCCATATGGAGGCCATGCTCCTTCACTTTCTGCATGCATACTCGTTTTGCCTTGGCTTCGTTGCCCTCTTTATCACGAAGTGCTTGGATCTCATGATTTTGGGCAAGACGCTTGATGATCTTGGGTTTGATCTCGCCGGGATTGGGCTCTTGCATTCCGTGTTGGCTCGGGGGGCCCATGCCACCAACAGCACTTCCTTGAAGACCATTCGAGGCTGCCATTAAGCCAGCACCGGTGCCATCTGAATTTCCAGCCGCACCCTGAGAATACATCATAAGCCACTTATAATGCTCCTCCGCGTAGTGTTCCTTGAGCTCCTTAGCGGTGGCCCAATCCACGTTGTCACGGGCAACTGTTCCCAGGTCCGTTCCACGATCTGCCTCGACAATGACAAGATCTCCTGGCTTGACTGACAATCCAGTGCCTTCTTGAACGTAAAACACGTCGGCTCTGGAGCATTTGAAGAGCACAATGTAGAGAAGTTGGTTATGACGGGGTTGTGGGACACCATACATGCTTCGATGAGGTGATGGCGCTCGGGCAGCAGAATATTGGGCAGGAACAGCATAAGGGTAGGCCGATTGTTGTTGGTAGTTTGTTGATGGATAGGTGTCAACATTTCGAGGTACTGTGGTAATACCACCAAAGTAGGAAGCTGCTGTTGGTTGATGATGTGAATATAGTGCTTTCAAAGGGGCTTCCTCAATAATTTGACCCAGCTTTTGGCCCTGAAAAGACGCACGACGAGTTTTATCAAAGGTTTGCTCACCATGATCGTTCAGGGAGTAGCCAGCTCCCTCTTGATATCTGTTTGGGAAGTCCTTAGGGGACATGCCCTCCTGCAAACTGCTTTCGTGTGCAGACAACGGCTCGCCAGCGGAACTGACAGAGCCGTGCCTGGTGGGAACGTCTGCGAATGAATGTCGTCTGCTCTGTGGGATATCTGCCAAGCCACCAAATCCCAACGAACTTTGCCAGTATGCCTTCTTCACATTTTCCAATTTGCGATTTTCCAAAGATACATAGGCAGGAATCCTTGGTTGACCGGCGGCTCCGTATTCACTCATTCTGCGTCCGGATAGGCCTTTCGAGGTGATTTCCTGAAGTTCATTGATCTCGTCAAGCTCATCGATGGCATAATCTGACTCTTCTGGTAAAGTTTCCTGAAGGCCATAACTGCCTCCAAGGCCAAATGCATTACTTGTGGAAGAGCGGGGTCGAATACGTGCATTATGGAATTGCTGTTGGCGGAGAAGAGCATTCTCCCTTGCCAACATCTCGATTGTCTTCGCTTCGCTGGACTGTAATGTGACACCATGATTGGATCCGTTTGTGCTTTCGTCGTCATCGTCATCGACTTCCTTCAGTTTGCTAAGCCCACCATCGCTTGACATCTCACTTAGCATGCTTGGCCTAGACGGCCGGTGCTGTAAACCCGAGTGCTGTAAGGGTCGTCCTCGACCGGAGAAGACGGGAGCAACTGTGGAGGATGCACTCGAGGCCGGCATTTCTGGGTCGAGTTGTCCCACTGAATACGACTGAGATCGGTAGGTCTTTGGTGTAGGATGTAATGGAATTGCAAAGGGTATCGTTGGGTTCGACTGCAAGTCTCGGGAATTGGTTATCATGTCGTTGCCAAAGTATCCGTTGCCATTGGAGCCAGGAGGATGAATAGAGGTCGGAGACGGTAACACTTCAGTTAGTCTAGATGGAGGCTCTTTGCGTGATTCACTGTTCCAAATACCGCTGCCCCACGGAAACGACGTGGAGCCAGTGTGACCCCTGCCAACTCCAGTACTACCCTGAACGTGTGCACCCCATGTGCTAGGTTCTGCGGAGGGTGTGGTTGGATGTGATGTTGTTGGCGACATTGAGCTACTTGCAAACGAGCCCTTTCGTGGCTGAGAGCCAGAGGGTGTTGTGTCGTTCAACCAGGAGGCTCTTCGCGTAGGCTTTTGTGGGGGGATTACTGGTTGGTTTTGATCTTGTCGATCGCCTTCATCATCAGAGCTTGCCAGTGCTTCAGAATCTGGAGTTGATCGCCTGCCATTAAACTTGTCGAGTAATATTGACGGATTACTCGATGTCATAGATGAGGCTGCGGATTGGGCGGTTTTGTTGGCACCAGAGCCAAGTTTAGATCCAGTAGAACTCATTGTGGGCTCGGATTTTATTAATTATTGAGAGATTCAGAAGTCGTGGTTCGAGTTGAGGGTGAAGATATGTGTAGGGTAAGGACTTTGATAGAACTTGAAAAGATGTTAGCATAATCCTTCCTACAATGGACTATTGATTAAAGTTGGGGAGCAAGGAATGAATCACGGAGACTCGTTCAATGCGTTGAAGATGGTCGGATGACGAAAGGAATGTAACTTCAAATGTCCTGTCGAACATTTGACGACATCACTGAACACACTTGATGGATTATATTTGAGAAGGAAGTCCCAAGTATCAGATGTAGTATAATACCCAGCATGGCTTTGGATCGTGAGACCATACAGGCTCTAAAGGACAAACAATAGGAATGCTGAGACAAAAGCATGTCTTCACTTCGTTGCGTGCGCCATAGAAAGTGAAAACGACATACCTGGAATGACTATTTTAGAGCCCGAGACCGGAGGTCTTCACAATGTGGTGGTGTGATGGTGTTGAAAGACCAGACACGGCCGAAGCGCTTGGAATCACTCAGGAGTCAGTAGAGATTTTAGACTTGAGTATAGCCCAAAGTCTCGCAGCAAGTAGCTTTGAGACTACTAAGTAGTTAGATCACAAAATTGAAAAGCGAGTAATGGGAATGGGAGGTACCTTCGGAACACGAAGCGGTAAAAGGTGAATAAGTTGAAGGCCAGAGGGGTTGTTAAAAGTGCAAGGGATGTGGCTGGATAATGAGATATCCGTCAAAGCCAGGAAGATCCAAACCCGGCGGTGGATCGACCAAAAGGAAGATTGTGATTATTCGATCGCGGCAAATTCTAGTGATCAAACGTGAAGTCAGTGAGTGAACGTTCAATTGATCCAGGAGCTAGTGCCTGTGCCTAACGTCTCCAGAGAGGTGACAAGTTTGGCGGAAATTTCAAGTCCCATTATACCTATATATCGAGAGGAATTGAATTGCGTCCTTTGTCGATGGCTATCCTGCTCAAAGATGCGAAACTGGTTGTGAATTGCGATCAAATGGTGCTGCTAGATTACACTGGTGACTTGAAACTGGTGTTCAGGATAAATGACGAGCCTGCAATGACAGAGGTCCTTGGAAGATCTTGTTCTCGGAGTATAAAAAAGGCTTTGAGCAATGACCAGGGCTGAGGATCCGAAAATGGATTGCTCACGCGAACAAGTAATAACTGCAGCACTCACCCTCAAGGGAATATTATGGCGAAATTGGTATTTCCGAATGAAAGTATGATCTTGTGTCTAAATCCGCCATCATGATTAGCATTTGTGGCCGAAAGGTGAGAATTTCCTCGCTGCAGAGTCCCAAGCTTGGAAGTGGGAGTTTTCACCTAACCTGTATTAAAAGGAATCGTCGTAGGAGCTCGTAAAACCTTCTAAGTTGTATTTCCGTTTCGCGCGTGCTCAGTTTATGTCGCAAGTCCCAATACCATCTAATTTGTATGTCGTGTCCGTGTTTGGAGAGAAGGAAAGTCGTGGAGCCCTCAGCGCGTGCGGCGGTTGAAAGAAGGCTTTGGGTCGCCCGGACTATTCGAGGCCCATTGTCAAGCGCGAAGGAGAGGAGACGGCTTTGCTCTCGAGAGCAGCCTTCGAGGTCGAGAGGTCGAGGAATGGTACAAGCAGTGAAATGAGAGAGGTGAATTCAAGTCGGAGTCAGGTTCGAGGTCGAGGTCGAAGCTTGGCTGATGCTGGAGGGATCTGGAGCTGGAACGTGGTGGAGGGTTGGTTGGGGTCTGCGATTGACTCGGGGCGCATCACCATGCGGGGGAACAAGCCGGTGCGAGTCTCGGTTCGGGTAGAAACCGTTGAAAGCAGCACTGGTCAGGCAAACAAACAACGCGGGCGGGGCAGTGAGAATATCGGTATTGGTCTCGCGAATCGACTCGCCCTCGAGGAGATTTCGGCGCTGGTTGTCTGGTGCGAAAGGATACGTGGAGGAGATGAAGAGGAGAAGATGCGATGGGATGGGATGGGATGGACACAGGACACAAGATGGGTCTTCGATTTTCGGGCGGCGAGTGGAGACGCTGGAGGAGGTTCACGCTAGCGCCTTCAAAAAGCTTTCAGTGAGTTGCCTCGCCTCTTGTTGCAGGGCCAAAACTACCTAGTTAATGAGAACCAGGGAGGCAATTGAGGGGACGGCACGACAGGGTACTAGGGTAAGAGATGCAGGCTTGCCCTCTTTAAGCCTTGCACCGCATTCTGTGCATGAAAATGTTCGAGGAGGATGCACGCTGGCAGCAGTGGCAGCGCAGATGCTATACACGGGCGCGCAGTGGGATTAATTCATAGACACAGCAGGAAAGCAGACAGCGGACAGCAGATTCAAGACGGCGCGCGGTTGCGAAGTTCTGTACTGGGTCCAGCAGGTAGTGGGCTTAGGGCCGCTGTGGACTGTATTGCTGTATTGTACCGTATTTGCAGTGCACTATACGGTACAGCATCGAAAAACGGGAAATAAAGTGCTGCTGCATCCGGACTCCAGAGGCTCCCTAACCGCTGCCTTCCAATGAAATGGGCGCGGAGGTCTAGGCTGGCATCAAGGCATCGAGGCATCGAGCTCCACGCGAGAGAATGCCGTTGTTGATCAGGCCATCAGTCACACGCCCCTGGACATGAGGTTACTTTTATTCCCCCATGAAAGCGGAGGGCGGCTCTTTCTTACGGCGAGATGTCGATGAGCACGTCGTCGATCTCAAAAGCCTCTCTAATAAGATGTTCTGTTCCATGTGGGAAAGGGCTCCTTACCCCGAGAAGGCTGAAACCCCCATCCCCGGAAATGTGGCGTTTTCGTGCTCCTGAATCGAGCAACGCATTCAGGAGACTAGAATATCTGTGTTCAACATGAAGTACAGTATAGTGTATCTGTGAGCTCGGCACCAGAATACTGCAATCTCAACGAGTCTCCGCTTTGTTGCCTTTTGCCCCTCCTTACACGCCACCGTCACAGTTGTCAAGATGCAGTCAGTGGGTTTTGTTTGGCTGGCATAAAGCGGCAAACTGGTGGGCTAACCAAAGATCTGTGCATCTTGAGTAACACGACAATGAAAATTTCCACTGTTTCCAAGGTATGAAGTACAGTAGGTAGGCAGACAATAGGGGGGAACACACGAGAACTACCACTGTAGATTACTTCTGAACTGTGGATTCCTCTTCGACCCCTCCCACACCTCACAAAAACCAAAAAGATAGCACATCAAGTAGTCATAAAACTGCGACACTTTTTTGAACGGTATTGGAACTCACGATCTGGCAATCAAACTTATCCGTTCCCCTAATTCACGAATGAAAACACTCTAAAATAGGTAATTCTACAAATATTAAGCTTAAAATATTTCTGCTCTAGCTCCTAAACAACGTAGTTCTTTTCGAAACCCCTCTTGCAGGTGTGGCATGCCAAAAAGGGTGGCGAAATGTAAAGCCATTGACTGGAACACCTTTTGAACATCCAAAGATCCGCGATCGAAGGTTGGCCCCAAATTAAGAAAAAATAGATCTGATACTATACTGTAATTCTCCTGCAATAAATATCTCTTTATCTGTGGGAAAATTCACGACCTCAAATCCGGGCCCCAAGCCCCTATTCCTCGATCAAGGATAAGGATTCCACCTATTACGCGCCGCTTTTAGAAAAAAAGGTGCGCAACCTTACCCCAGGTTTCGTCTATGTGGCCAACAGGATGAAATCTCAAGCTGCCCGCGGACCCGTCCAGTGCGGTAATGTTACCGTACTGGCAATTGGTTTGTGCAAACGCTCATATTCTTTGGAGCCAGACCTTGGAAAGCCTTTGAAAACTGCGGGGAAGCTTGCGCAGAACACCATGACAGGCTAACATCAATGCCGTGGATCGCGATCGTTCAATAAACTCCAATGCCTCCTGTGCTTTGCAGTGGCCCTACCGTTCGCTCACAAATTGATACTCACTTTGATATTGCGCCCGGACAAGGATTCTGGGATAGATCATCCTATGCTGCGGGCCCCTTGACTCCTGTAGGAAAATGCTTGAGGGTTTATGAAGCTCCGCATCTGATTTGCCACCAGGGTATTCCCCTTGTCCAGTCGACTTCTTTGATGGCCAATGATAGCAGAAGAATTCGGATGGGTTTTTGACGGTTAAGGGAGGAGCGAGATTCCATCCTAAGGAGTGCCGCAGACGATATCAAGAGATGAGGGGCAACCAGGACCTGCAATGCACGAAACTTCATTTGGGTATTCTCAATGCTGTGGAACGGAATCGTAATCCACCAGATTACACTGTACTTTACAAGCACCTCAAATCGTGGCTCGCCATCTATTTCTCCCTACTCCAACACGCTGACAATTTTTGGACCTTAACCAGGTACAGTATCGAGACTCCCTTTTCCAACCGTCGAGGGGCTGGCGTCTGGACCTTTTTGTTGCCTCAATTTCTCCTCGAACTTCGCAAACTCAGCTATCGCAACTTCCTCTTCCTGGTCAAGTATTTGTGTCACTCCTTGGACTTCCTCAATCTTGTATCAAATTAGCCTTTGGCGTAGATCCTGTGGTAACAAAACAACTCACATAATGCATCAACATTGACTCTATTCCATTTTTCAATGTAACAGTACTTGAGTCGCATGTTCTGCAAGCACCCCGTAGCTTCAATAATACCTGCCCATCCTCAAATCCCCGGAACTCTATGTCTCCACCATCCTCTTGAATTGCCGGTCGAATTCGAGTTTCTAGCAGTTCCTTGATCGCCCCTACCACTTCACTATCATTCTCATTGTAGCTCAAGCTATCTTCCTCGCCTCCCTCTTGACCACTCTCTCCGGACTTGTTCTCTGTTATGCTGACAATCGGCGATCCGGATGACACAGCTTCTGTGATGAGACTGAACACTTCTGGCTTTACGTGTGCCCAGTTGGCGTCCGCAGCTTTGGTAACAGTAATGAAATCTGCACCATAGAAGACTGAGGTTATCTCGTCGATGTTCATCAATTGAGCGGCAAGTGGTGATGGGTGCGGAGGTGAAATAGTCGATCGAGGATTGAGATATTCGAGGAAGGGCGATGATAAGCCAGGAGGTAGTATAGGGTGGTTTGGGAGGAATTTGAGGGCGTCGGGATTCGGGGTATTCTCCGTTTGGATGAAAATGCTGCGCGTGCCACCAACAGATGAAGGTTTGAGCATGCTAGAAGGCTGGTGAAGGGGCTGTAATGTCGGTCTCGTCCTCGCATTTGATGCCGCTATCGCCGGCAATCGCGTACTTTGATGTACACACCTCACGGCACTGTTGTGGAGGGGTAGGGCGGACTTTGCAGTTCGACTTTTTGAGAAGAGAGGGGCCACTGCGCGAGACATCCTAGCAGACGCCATTTTTCAGGATGGGACGGCTGAAGGTGCGTTGAGAGGTTTTCGTTGTTGAGGCTGTTCACAAATGCAAGAGTTGGAACAGTACAGAGGTACAGTAAGCCCCAGGTCGCCTCTTGAAGGCGTCAGCGGAACCCCGAAATTTCGAGAAGATCCCTGCAAGAAAGTTTGGCTCGGACGCGAAATATTCGCGCTCTCAGCCTCACCCCATCAACGTTATGTCAACAACCGCGATATCCAGCCATGATAGTGAACCGCACACAGCCACAGTAGCAGGTACTGCAATGCCGCCAGAAGATGGGACGATGATGGAAGGCAAAGTTGAGGAATCGGCCACCCAAGGCGGGGGAACGGATGTGATATCGACCGAAAGCCAGGCGAAGACCGAGACTATGATTCCAGTCGCAAAGCTTTGCGGGGTCTGTAAGGTGAAAGAGTGGAAGTACAAATGCAGCCGTTGCTATCTACCATAGTAAGTTGTTGTCCCTCCTACAAATCTAACAAACTGACATCAACAAGTTGTTCCATCGCGTGTTCTACGGTCCACAAAGCCACCCATCCTGCCTCTGACACTGCACCCGGAACAAAATACAGAAGCAACACGCCCCCAAAAGCTAACAATATCGATGTCCCACGCCCAGGTACTGTCGCTGCAGCTGGCTTCCGAGGACCGTTTGCGGCTCTAGATGAGTCTAAAGAACTACAAATACTATTTAAAACGTTCCCGCGACTTCCATCTCAACTAGAGGAGATAGACGCAGCTACTCTACCCCCCGCGAATTCAGACGAAATCGATTCTCTTCCAGGAACTAGAAAGAAGGGCGGTAAATTAGAACTTTGGAATCGTGACCGAGGCCTCCAGAAAGGAGTCGAAGCGCTACGTCGGGCAAAGGAAGCCTATGGGAAAGACGGGGAAGGTGTCAGAGAGTTTTCGAAACTCGTATTACAGATTTTGTCTGGAGAAGAGAATTCCAGCGTAGCTGAAGCAATTCAAAACGAAATTGCAGAAGAAAACGCCAGGATTATCTCCCTCCTCCTCAACCACGAAACAAAATGAAAGGTCACCTTCAGAGGAGACGTAGCAGATATGGACGATCATATTACATCTCCACCATGCAATGTCTTTCGTATCGATGGGAATTGTGACAGGATGGTCGGCTAGGGGCAAGTGGTAAGAAGAGAATTTATGTGTTTGTACACGCTGACAGTAGTTCACAGCAACACAAGCATTTGATACTGCTATCTGAGAGCTGGATATGACTTGAGTTAAATCATGAACTGGTCTCAGACAGCTCTTCATTAGATTCATGATAATTCGATTTGGGAGCCCATAACGCCGTACCCAGGGACATGTAAGTATCCAGCGTCAAGCCATAATACGTTAACTTGGATGACGCTTGAAGCGAGCCAGAAATCTCGTCCTGACTTTTTCTGGAGGTGACCCCGAGTCCGCCTCAACCGTATCGCTCTTGTTCTGCCTGACACTCCTCTCCCTCTTAACTTTCATAATCCAACTAGGCTCTTTCTTTCTTAGGAAAGGACTCGACGACTCCTTTTTTTGCTGCCTGTTGTCGATATCATCGTCTCGTTGCGCCCAGTCGTTACGGTCCTTTGCATCATGCACCGGCTTGGTTCTTGGCCTTGCAGTTACATGAACCTCCTCCTCATCCGAAAATAGATCCCCGGCACTTGAAGGACGAAGTGCCTTGTTCACTGAGTGACTTCTCAAGTGTGAGGCCTCTGCCCGGAACGTCCGTTGGGGTGGTTTGTAAATATCGCGATCAATATCCACCTCGATTGCCTCTTTCATGTCGTGGTTCCATTGAAATTGATTACGAGTTCTCAGCAAGTCTCTTTCGATTATTGCATGATCCATGGCTTGGGTTTTTCTGAGACTTGTTGTGTTATATCCATATTCCGAGTCTTCTAGGTGAAGAAGTTCCAGATGGGTTTTAAGAGCAGGCTGCGCCAATTTATGGATTTGTCGAAGTACTTCTGGTGTGGTAGTCCTTTCGAATGCTGCAGCGGCGACGGTTGGAACGTGGTGATAAGTAGTGGCAGCAGCTTTGGCTGCTCTAGCTTCACGACGGCGCTCCGCTCTCGCCTTCTGCTCCACTACGTGAGCAGTAAGTCGGCGGCTCAACTCTTCTGGGTCGAATGGTTCGCCCTGTTTCGGCTTCCGCCTTGCGGTGCTGCCCTTAGCTTCGCGAAGAGGATAGGTCATGGATCTGGCTGGTTTTAACTGCTCCTGATTAGAGATTGCATGGGCGTAGAGTTTGTGATATACTTACAACAGGCCGCTCTGTGGAGGGCAATGCAACGACTGCCGCCATAACGAGGATTTGCGCCGACACGCTATATAAGAAAAACACTGGTATCTCAGGTGTACATGTACACTTGCGAAACAGAGCGTTTCAGGGCGGGCTTGGTGTGTGTGTTGCGAAGAACGAGGCACAACAGAAGGTCTTAAATACTTAAGCATGTACAGTACGACCTCAAGGTGGAAGGGGAATGCCGTGGTACAAGTAGGATACCAAGGTAAAAATGCGAGCGCCACAAACGGTGGAGCAGCGCGCTAGAAAGCACGGGCTCCTCTCAGAATGGCTAGGTCTCGGTCATTTTATGAGTTCATTGAAATTGGGTCACGATCCATGGGGGATTCGGCTAGATCAGGGGTCCTTGGGGAGGTCTGAGGTCTGAGGAGAAGCCAGGGTGCCAGAGGCCCGGATGCAGCTTAAACTGTCGGCAATGGTCCCGGACTACTCCGTAAGGACGGCAATATCTCTTCATCTGACGCACATGCGCTGAAAGCGCGCAATGAGTATTATTTCAGTGTGGAGCGATATCGCCAGAGCCACAGATGCCCAAAAGGAAGTATTATTATTGTTGTTGTTATTATATACATTATATGTGCTCTTCCTGCAGAAGAGCGGAAACACTAGTTGCGGTCAACGGTGAAGGACTAAGCTGAAGCTGAGCCCGCGTATGGCTGCTTGTGACCTCCACAGCGCCCCAGCAGTCACGACTTATTGACCCATGCCGACGGAGCCGCCTAGATTGGGAATTGCATATCTTGCCGTAAGCGTCGCGAATCTGCGGTACGGCTTGATCTCAGATTCTCACCTCATCTTTCTGCGAGTGGCGGCCGTTTTCCCTCCTTGCTTCATTATTCCAGTATTTCACTTCTCAAACCTTCTGCAGTGCAACATCCGCAGCAATGGTTGGACAGCCTTCAACTGCCTTCAATTTCTACTCTGAAAACCCAAGCCATAAACTGCGGCCGATCACAATCCGAATCCAGCCAACAATAGCACCAATGCACCACGGGCACGGGTCAGACTTCGGTTTATTTGGACGCCTGAGCATATCATTTGGTGGGGAACCATGTCATTTCAGTTTGGATCGTCGAGTCGACGCTTGCCATTGTCTCTCAATTCCTAGCTGTTCACGCGACCTGCTGTGCGTGCTTTGGGACGCTCGCCGCGGCTGCAGGAAACAACGACACACCAAACTTGGAGAACAACAACACGTTTAGAGATTTCGTTTAAAGAATTCCATCTATGGTCAATAGATGTGTGGAAGACTCATAGCCTCAAATCTCTTACCAGGGAATTAATCGTGGGGTAAGAGGACCCTTTTCAAAGTCTCACAGCTTTTGGTTACCCCATCTTAGCTTTGATCAATGGATGATCGTTGATCCACTGGCAAGGGTGCGTGCAGCGGAGAGCACACCGCCTTCCAAAATTCCCCTCGGGGTCGGTCCTTATCCACTTTCCACCTGTACAAGCTGTGCATCCTGATCTCACCGGTAGACGTCTACATCCGAGGGCATCGCAACAAAATGCTCGAAGAAATTTCGTTTCAGCTCTTTTGTTTTGCGTCATCTCCACATTTTGCCGACGTGAGTGTTTGAAGAATTGTTGTGGCTGCTGCATATCAGGAGGTTGATTGGTCAAGCCATCATCTCACAGCTTCTCACTTACGAAGTAAACAACTGGAGCAATTTCATGAAAGAGCCAACCCCACGATAGAATTTCAGATGAGACGCTCTGCAACCAACATGTCTAAATATTCTAGATTTTCCTGGAATTTCCATGCTTTCTTATGTCATTCACAAGATCTCACATTGCGAATTCAGTTCGAGTCTGCTTTTTGAGATTGCCGAATTTGCCCTCTCCCTATCAGATCGAGCATCGTGGTACGGAGCACAGCAATGTGCTAATTGAGCCTGAAGACGTCGCACCCGCCGGCAGAAACGACTCTCTCTCCCTCATGTATGACAACTGTGCTCGACCGAGTCCGTGCTCTCTTCATTTCTCACAGCATTCTCTCTTTCCCACATATCCGATTCCGTCAAGAAGACGACGCAACACGGTGTATTTGTGGGGAACACACATTGCGTCAAGAGAGACGTCATGAATCCACTCAAAACAGATCTTGGTTTGCAAATCGTAGATGGTTTCTATTTTAGGGGTGCAAACAGATGTATGGTACCGTGTATGGGTATGTCATAGTCATCATCCCGAAATCGCCGGACCCCCTTTTTTTCCCGGCCCGCTGCCCGTCAACAGACGCTTCTGGGCACACCACGGGACTGGGTTCTGACATGACATGCATCCATCGACTCTAAAATGACTTCACATCCTCAATTCTCAACATTGCCTGCATGCACTTACAATATTAACACGATTCAGCAGAAGTTTTATGAGAGTGAGTGTTGAATCGGTCTAGATCCTGGGGATTTAATAATGGAAGAGTTATTCCTGCACCGGCTTTGACCTTTGTTTCCTTTCGTTCTTGAGGAGGGTTTCGTTCCGTTTTCATAATATGCATGCGGGGTATTGCTATACTGAGGGCCTTTTCAGGGATTAGGGGAGAAAATTCAAGAGGGGCTGGGAGAATCTTGGCGGGGTGCATGGTGCATGGTGCATTCATTGCTCGGGGGGGCTGGGTCAATAATACATTTCTTATTGCCAGCAATTATAAGGTTTTCGGAGATTGGGGAAGGCGGGGTAGACGATTTGAGGAGGGGTAATTACTCCGTACAAGAGGAAGTTCAATATCTTACCTACTGTGAGTCGTCACGGGAGCTCCATAAAAGTTAATATTTGCAACCTTTGACTCAGAAAGCTGCATGAAATGGTTTAAGGGGTTGGAATAAAATTTACGATATAAATTCTAATTCTGATACCCTCACAGTCTCTCGGTCAATAGCCCTCGATGTGAAGCCCGACCAGATGCCGCAAAGCTCAATATCTTGTTATCTGATATTGTTTCATGCCAATAGGGTCAAGTAACCCCAACTGGAGTAGCACTCATAGACTACCCGGTTTCTGTCGTCTGCCGGTATTTCCCCTTACTACCTTACCTTGTCCTTAAAAGGAATTTGATATTTGTAAAGGAAACGAAATCCTAAACACGCCCTTGTGGGCGTACCAAATAAGTCGGCATATCCAAATGTTTGAAAGCTAAAACCGCCAAGATTGATATGTGTTTCAGAGATGTGCTCAAGAGCTGCAGTATAACCAGCCATCAGCCCTTGATGCTCCAGACGGAAGAAAGGCGCTTTGGGTAAACGAGGCCGACCTCTATACAGCATCAAACAAATGCCCTCAACAGCTTCATGTGCATGAAGTTAGAATTGATATATCTATAATTGGAAAAAGGGTGTATGTAAGTAGAAGCCGCATGCCGCATATCGTAAAGATCCTTGCACTATATGCTGCCTGAAATGCGTGGTAGATTATTTCTGAAACCATGGAAATTTTTTCTTCCCAAAATCTGTTGGACCGGAGGAGCTTTCCAACTGCAGACTTCGTTGGTATATATCCTGAGAAAGTGTTAGCTTCTGCAGTCTACTTTGTAGGGATAATTGTTACCTCGTCATCAACAGGCATCCTACAATCTAGTATAAGCTCTCGAGCTGCATCGTGCCTGTTGAGATTTGGGTATGGCATCACTTGACTCTTCATAATCGGTACGATGACCTCAGAGAGAACCTCAAATTTCTTCCAATTGATTCGCTCTCCGTTGGCGCCAACAAATGTTCTGCTACCCTCTTCTGCAGAGACAAGATCTCGTCGATGTAGCGGAATAAAGGGGATGCGTGGTAATGGTGAGTTCTCCCAAGCCAAACGGTAAGCAAAATGACTCTTTTGGCTGCCCATCAGCAGCACAAGTCGCATGAAACGCTTTTGGACCTCAGCAGGGACCAGCATTCTGGTTTGCGCCAAACGGTGAATGGCGCTTCCGTTAATACCAGCAAGAACGGCGGCAAGGCCATTGTAATTGTTCAATTGACGTAATTTTAAAGCAATGGTCATAAATTTCTCCAGCATCTGAGCTCTGTGCTTAGCTTTGTCCCTCATTAATATCATATTCGCAACCCAATGTGCGATGTGATTAAAATGATTAATCATTCGATTGACATTGGCTAAGCTTTTGCACTTTTCCTTTTGTTCTAGCGGAAGACTGACATGACGGACAAGATCTCGCAGGCGGATCGAAGAAAACATCACCCAATCTATCCTGGTCATCTCGTCCGCAATATCATCCTCGGCGGTGTCCATAAAAATATGATATCGGAATTTGGTGAGGGGGAGTGTGGCTTTTGGCACCATTGTAGCCGCCTCCTTTTCATAATCTTCAACGGTATGAAAGGATGAGGATAATGTCTGATTCGGTGAGTCAGGACGAGTTGAAGTTGTGGAATCATCCTTTGAAACTAAACGTTCCATACTCTCGCCTGCTTCTTCGTTCACGTGTAAATTTTCAATTTCCTCTTCAACTTCGGCTTTTTGATTTGTCTTCCGCCTGATCGGGGAAGTCGGTACAGATTCCGCAAGGCTACCTGTTTCACTCTCAACATCTGCATCGGTCCGGGCCCAACCTGTATCGTCATCCTCGAAAACTCGAGATTGAAGCTGCGTTCGCATTTCTTGTGCTGCAGCCGCAAACACAGGCTCGCCTGATAAGTGATTGATGAATGCATCAAGATTGCGGCTCGTAGAGCGGCTAGCGAAATCCCCTGGATAGGTTGAAACCCATTTGGCAATGACAGTTATGATTCGCAGCTGAGTTGCAGTCCGTGTCAAGTAATGCGTATTCTTGTCGTCCGCAATACGCTCCAAGCGGCCCAAAATTGCTGAGAATAGCTCACCTGGTGCAGCAAATTTTCTATATAGACAGAGGAAAATGTCGGAAAAGTTGTTATCGGCCCGAGACATGTTTTGACCTAGAAGGCGGTCCACAAGCTCATCAAAAGTTACTCCAGCAACTTTTGCAGGTTTGTCAAAGAAGCTGTCATCATTTCGTTGTAAAATTGGAGTGTCGTCAGAGTAACGATAGGCGGAGTCAGCATCAGACTCTTCCATGTCGAGAAAAGAATTATCTACAGCTCTTCCCGGTGAGGGCAAAGGGGAACGTTGGTTTTGGCTAGGCAACAACTTGCTATTTGAATCATAGCTTTGGAAGCTATCTTGTCGGAACGCCGGGTGAGATGAAAGTGGCGGTGCATCATGCGGGTTCGGAAGCGTAAATTGTTGAGACAGATTAGTTCGACCATTGGATCTGGACAAGGGGGGTTGGTTGCGTGAAGAGACTGGAGGCGGTGAGGGGAAGCCTCGAGACAGTAACGAGAATTCAGAGCTTGCACGACTATGCTTTGATTGTTGACTAAGAGGTCTCGAAGTCGCTGGATCTGGGGGAGTCTCCAGATGCGCTGAAGAGATAGCTCTTCGACGAGAGGTTGGGGGTTCTGGAGGAGTACTCGCTGCTGTGCATTTTGTTAGCATTTACAGATATCAACTTTATACCTTGCCCTTCTACAACGTTTCTTAAGTCCAAAATTTACGACAAAGTAAAATCTGTAGATGGAAATCTAATAGGAGCCAAATTATGACACTTCATCATTGAACGAAGGTAAGGAAGTGACTGGATGAGAACGGCAAACTGACCATTTCTATTTGCCATAATAGCTCTCAACATAGATGAAAGACACAATCTTGCACTTTCAGGCACATTCGCAGCGGTCTTTACAGCCTCAACACATGAATGGCAGGCAGATTCCATACTCTCAACGTCAATCTGGCGGGTGTTTTCTGGATTATCGCATTTGCAGGAAACGAGAATTGTCGGCAAGGACGAGTTTCTAAGTCCGTCTGAGACGCCAATTAGCTTCATGGCAATCTTGGATTTCAAGGACCATACTCAGTGTTTGCGGAAGCGCCGCAATACTTTCCCTATTCATAACATCGTAGAGTAATAGAGCGCCATCCATGCGTGGTACAATATGGCCATTGATCTGCTTTGGCCATTCAATGCGGCGATCGGCAACGATATCAAAGGATTCTAGGTCCAACTCAATGAGGCTGACGGTATAAACCACATTGTCCACCGACATCCGAAGACTGGAAGCAATAGAGGTCGGCAGGCTCCGCAGCCCAAGCGCTCGTTGTATAAGTGTACTTTTCCCCACCCCATTGCTCCCAATGATTGCAATATTTATATCAGACATCCCACTTCTCGACTGTGGCTAAATTTGACGGTTTGCATTAGTCTAACGTCTTCGAGATCGGAGAACAGTTCTTACCGGAAGATTCACGGAATTGTCGACAGAAGATCTTTTCGTTGAACGCGGGGGAGGATCATCGGATACATCCTCCTCCTCCTGATAGTGGCCCGAGTAAGTTGCAGATTTCAACTCCTTTGTCTGCAAGACCGATTGGGGTGTTTGATAGTTCCTGAAGAATGGATCATCCAGCACGGATACTACGCTACCGCGGTGACTGTATGCATTAAGTTCTTCGTCCGTAATGGAGGGTGGCTCTCGCGCAGAAGGGACTAGGGGAGCAGAGCTTGTTCGCGTTCCGAGGGCTGGTCTGGCGCTGCGAGGCGTTGCGTTGTTTGCAACTGAGGTTGAGGTTGTTGGAGAGGTTTTTGGAGAGGTTTTTGGAGACGGCTCTCCTCGGTGTGATTGCGAATCGCGAGAGCTGTTCGACGGCCTGGCGCGCGCCAGTTTCGTGCGCGCTGGGAGAAGGCCCACCTCGTCGTCCATCACGGAATCGAGGAAACTTATTAAGTCCCTGGCCCAAACGTTGATCGTAAGTCGGTCCGGACTTGGTCGGGTTCTCCACAAACTCGGAACTCCACCTTGATATACAGGACAAGTACCCAGGTACAGGCTGAAGCTCAGGCGGTCGGCAGGTCCCAGCTGTTCCTTTGGCTCTCGAGACTCATGCTCGGATGAAATGGTGCGGTTCGTTGTTGATTGCAGCAGAAGGTGGTGTGTATTAGAACTTGGGCGGCGAGCGAGGCATGGTCAAGATGAAGTGATTATCTCTCCCAGAGACGGTTCCCGGTGTAATGCGATGCATACACGGGCGCTGCCTGTGTGCAGCGCCCACTCTCCCACTGTAGCGGAGCGGACCTCGCGAGTCGCGGGGCACCTGAAGGGTTGAAGCACCTTTCCGGGAGGCATGTTGCTCAAGAACCCGCATTCATTGGTTGATGTGGCATGCAGTTGCAAACTCCTTGCCAGCCAGGGTGAGCAGCACTGCACTTTTGTTTGTGTCGAAGTGCTCCGTACGGTATCGCAACCGGTACCACGCCTAAAAAGAAAGTCTGGAAGGCCACATCAAACAACGCGCAATTGGACCTGGGAAGAACAAAATGCCGTATGAGGCTGGCCAGCGGCGTCATTGATCCAACAAAAGCAAAAGCTTTCAGGTAGTCACCCTCTAAGCCAGTCACTCTCTTTCCGTGCCTGGGTGATGATGAAGTACCGGCAGCCAAACGTGCAGGCCGGCTTCAACGTGGGGTCTCCCGTTCCCACTAAATCTCCTTCCTTTGAAGACCTCTTCAATTCATTATTTCGCTTCCTCAAACTTGTTGTACAATGGCCACGGAAAATGGCGTAAGGCTAAAACATGGCGGATTGTGCTTTTTACTAACGTGTTGCTATTGGCGGTACCTGGACGGCCCAGCTTTACCAAACAAATGTACTTCTTGATGCAGAAGTATTGGACCTGTAGAGACGCCAAAAGCAGTCTGAAAAGCTATCACGTCCAATTTCGGGGACGCCGTTCGTTTTCGCGCCCTTTAAGCCTTGAGAGATTGTATGCTTTCCACCATTCTGCATTCTGCATTCTCTGATGTTTCCAAAAATCACCCTTTCATATATACGGTTTCAGATCAGTAAGACGAATTAACCAGTCTATTATAGTATACAGCAAAAATAACATTATTCTGATTTAATTTCTAAACCCCAAAAGCGAGATTTGGTCGCATTGTCAATTATCGCATTTTGGGTTATCGTTTTTCTTTGCAGCGGCGAGTCATCACCATCCTCGTCTGCGATAGACATTGAGACGACAACCCGAAAAGCCGGCAACGGAGTTAGGAAAGAAGAGAGAGGAGAGCAGAGGTAGTAGGGTAAGGAAGGGAATTGTCATCGCTTTTATGTAGTTGTGATTTTCCGTCTATTCTGTGCCACGTGCAAGGAGCGACTTCCATGATAGCATGGGGAGAAAAGGAGAGTAGATCTGTATACCGTGATTTGTAAAGAGAGCCTTGAGACAATAAAATAAAGTAAATATTGGGCTTTGAATTAAGCTCCATTGTCGAAAATAACAAGATAAAATATGGCGATGAAGTTCCGAACGACTCGGTTTACACAACTTTACGGTGAAGGCTACTCAATTTCCAACGGTCAAATGAATAAGGCTGTCTGCTAGTGAGCTGAGTCAGGATATTTTCAGAGACGAGAAGATATCAGAAGCCAACAAGTGAGATAAACCGATTGCAGACTATAACTACTTTTTTTTTTTGAGAGTGTTGGGATTAAAATAATGAAGAATGAAGACACAGAGAAGTGGGGAACCCCGGAAACGTCACGTATATATACATCTTTTGGATAATTTCTGGCTCTTCAAAATTCATAAAAACCGTACTGACATCGACCGTGCGGGCTAAACGTATAGTACCATAGTATTGCAAGCAAACATCTGGAAAGAAGGCAAGAAATTAGGCGACAGCCTTCCAACATTACCAGTCGGGAGTCCAATGTTTAGGCGGGTTGTTGTGACTACTATTGGTTGAAGGTAAGAGCATTAATTTTGACATATGTACCCAAATTCTTGAAAAATATAAATCGCTTAAAGCAGGTAAAATATCATGAGCCCTGCTACGCACAATATCTTACTGTGGTTGGTCCAACTTCTTAGGCTCAAACCTTCAAATGGCAAAACGAAAAAAATCTGAACTTGAGAATTTGAGAAACGCGCATTAAGAGTCATAAACCTTATCGTCTGATTGTTTTCTCTGTCTACTAAGTGATATTTCTAGCTCGTGCTTCTCTCTACTTGAGATCCTGTTCGATTCTCTTCGGTATCCTCATGCCTCAATGTTTCTCAGGGCAGTTCTACAAGGTATCCCTCCGAATATTAGATCTCTCCACATTTTACTTACTCATTCATGACTGTCCATGTGTGCCATATAAAAGACTTGTACCAAAAGTGTTGGGCATAATGGGATGAAAGAAAGTATCAAACCACACATTCGATAATTCCCCCAAGACTTGGGAAGTCGAAGTGGGAAATGTAGTTCTATACTTATAGAATACATGAATTTCAACTAGGTAAAATGTAACCCGGTCAAACTCCTGAAAGTATTGAAGACCATGGCGAAAGAGAAAATAAAACCCGTGTCTCGCACTTCCTCCCAGCAGCCATATAGATTCGTATCTTCAAGAAAGAATCTCAAAGTTATGACATTCTAATGTACAGCTGGTATGTGTATACAAGACAGACTCTAAAAACGCCTCCCAATGATTAAACCGTGGTATAATCTCTATTCATCCGATGTATTGTACACAGCGTCGGGAGCAGATAGCGCGCGCTGCAATGCTATCGTTTATCCCATCATCCGCGCCGTGGCGGTATCTAAGTGTGTCATAATGGCCTGCCCACGCTCCTCACAACTCGAGTTTAAAAATCGTTCATCCACTTCCTCAGACTTCTTTCCGCTGCCTCAAATCATGGTGCTTTCATGCCTATGTCATGCATCTTCCAGGTATTCCAATCTCATACAGCTATACTCCCATCGGTAATTGGGCACTGGTATCCGCATTTTCCATCAATAAACTCCCAGTGGACCAGGTGTCTCGAGCGCGTCCAAACCTCTCTTCGATTTTACCACACCAATTGTTCCCTGAATAGAACCCAGTCCGATACTGCCAACTCCTGGTGTAGCTCCTAATGCCCAAGTTCCCAATGCCGTGCTCGCAAATGTTTGTGTAAAGGGAAGGTAAGTTGCGCTCGTAACTCCATTCACAGTAAACAGCGATGGCGCCGTCGTGGTAGTGGGATATTGTGAAGCGGCCAGCGTAGCAGTGACCACACCACCGCCCTGTGCAGCTTGCGCATCCGCGAGCGCTACCAGAGATGAAAGAAAGGAGAGGACGAGCGTAGAAGGTTGAGGATACATGTTTGCGGTCGGATTCGCAAGGATTGAATGCGGCAAGGGTGGTGGAATTGACAGTTGCTCATATACTTCGTAGATTGTGTTTGCTTGCAGGTTCGTGATTCGGTGGTTCTCGGATGAGGCGTTCAAGATCAAATCCGGCTGTTGTGCCCTTCTTCTAGATAGTCGTCCGTACGGCACAGACTTGGAGAGCCGCTGGAATGGATGTGTCGAGTTGTGTTTCTTCTCCGCAACGAGTGTCGTGTGCCTTCATGTACTTGTAATGCCGACTTGCCGTACCACGGATTTGGTGAAAACGGTATTGACAGTGACGATGAAAGGAGGATGGAGAATCCTGAAGACATTCAGGAGTAGCAAACGGTCGCCGACCCACTTCCAACAACGTGTTTCACGTGATGTGAAATTTCGGCTGCACCAAGGAAACCTCCGAGGCCAATGATGGTGATCCATGACGTGAGACCTCCCGGCTATGAGAAGTTCTTTTTTAAGCATTTCAGCTGCCTCCATTCTCAAGTAGTTGCACTATATCCCAATTAATTTTCAGCGCTTAGGGATGTTAAAACACTATTGTAAATCATATGTGTTCGATTCCATTTTATAGTTTTCTGTAAAGTACTTGTTCTAGTCTTTCAAAACCTGTGGTCCTAAAACTCTAAATACTTTAGAATTGGAAATACGGTTTTATTGGCTACTCAGTGTAAAAAACTGCGTAATTAATCGCAGCGGAAAAGCCAAGAATGGCCAGCCAAAACGTAACCCTCTTCACGGATTATTCCCAGGGGCTTGTGGACTTATGTGCTCAGTCTGCTGGCTGCCCGTTTAGGCCGATTTAAACGCAGATAGGATGCGGGCTAGAATTTGATACTTTGCTGATATAGTTGTCCATGAGAGATGCAGCTGCTATACGCGGGCGGATAATGTCATTTAATCATTGTCCAGGTCTCGCGGATCTTGCAGCTCAACTCCGTAGTCTCGATTGGAGTCCACGATCTCCAACAATGAGTGTGGCACTTGATGCAGGGGCCAGGAGGGGCCAGGCAGGTCGAGATCATCTTGGGACAGGAATCATTTTTGGTGATTTTGGTCGCTGGTTATGATCCCACCCCCGGAGTCCGCACCATCAAACACGGTCATGCCGCAGTTGCCGTCGACAGACGAGAGACGAGTTTCGCAAGGGATTCGCGGCCAGAGACGAGTTACGATTGCAATGGACATGGCAGATACCCTGAGCAGCTCCCATATTACAGGTGCGCGGACAAAAAACGACGATGAAGTCGGTGAGCAATAAGGTGCGTAGGCCGTGGAACTCAATCTTTGATTCTTTGGTGCTGGGCGGTAGAAACTAGAACGAGCTGGAGCTGGAGCTGGAGCTGGAGGTGCGAGTGGAAACCACTGGAATAGGGGCGATGGCATGGCGGATCCGGAGCAGGATCGAACGAACGAACATGACCAACCCCTCCTGCAAGTTCCAACGCTGAGCGCTCACCACAGCGCGGCGCTCTCACGCGCAAGACACCGGGTGATGGAACACATTGGATAGATCGCCTCATAAAGGAACAGCAGAAAGAGAAAAAAGCTGCAGTAAACAGAGATAAAGCAGAATTCGCACAACAACACAGCGAGTAGCCAGCTGGGAGCAGCGAAAATATGTGTATGTAAGCCCCACGGCGGGCTCTGATTGGCTGGCCCATGCCTTAAACCTCGCTCCCATCCGAACAGTGAAGACACGCCTGCTCACGCACAACCACCCCAAGCCAACCTAATATTGAGAATAAAAGAATGGCACACAGCAATCTTCGCCTTGCTTTAAGAGCAAGCCATCCTCCTCTTCCACACCCGCCATAACATGACCATCCCCACACCACCGCATCCATCGACATCCACCAACAGAACCTCCGCATCGAAATAATTTTCGATCAGGTCACCAAAGTCGCGACGATCTGGTACGTGAACCGCGAAAAAGCCTTCACCCGATTCTTTCTGACGCTGTGGTATTTAGTCGCACGCCGCCCTGCCAACTCCTCCACCCCGATCCATCATCTCCCACCACCCATTTTCATCAATCTTTCACGATGGCCTCTGCAAATAAACTAGTTACTGCCCCCTCTGCGCGACGCAAATCGTCCAAAAGCAGCATGATAGTCACCTTGAAGCTGCCACCCCAGGCTTTGCAACAATTCGATCCAAACCCAATCAAAGAAGAGTCGCCATCAAAGGAGTCGCCATCTTCATCGGTTTCCAACACCCTTCCCATCGCACCCAGCTCGAATGGTGATGTTAAATCCGAGTCAACCTCCAACACACCTGTCCCCGTCGACACACCCGTGCCCACATCGATGCCCCCTCCAACGGAAGGGGTCAAGAAGAAGGGTGTGAAGAGAAGTGCTGCTGTTGCACTAGGTCCTGACGGATTACCCATTCCCAAGGTTCGAGGCAAGCCAGGTCCAAAGAAGAAGGCGAGATTGTGAGTATCCAGATACCAATTTATCACTCACTGCATCAACTTCGTCATCCGACAGAGGGGCAGCGTGTCTCTGCTGCCCAATTGTTGCATGGAAATCCATCTCACAGCATTAATGCCTCAAGTATCCAAGTTTGCTAATTCATTTGTTTTAGGGAGGACGGCTCAATCGATCACTCGAGTACTGCCCCCCGAGCGGCAAATGCCTCCGCGGCACATAAGCTAGGTCCGAAAGCCAACCAAGGCGCCATCAACGCTGGGCTTCGAGCACTTGACAGAACCGGCAAGCCGTGTCGCAAGTGGCAGAAGGGCGGATTCAAACTCAAGAGCTTTACCGGTGTTATTTGGGAGATTCCACGGTGGAAGGCTCCGCCAAAGATCTCTCTCGAAGGCACCTCGGAAGGATCGGCGTCAGGGGATAGCAGCAAGGAGAACAAGGACAGCCAAATTGAAAGCGAGAAGAGTAATAGTGGCCTTGATGTTGAAATGGCCTCCTCTCCAGCACCTTCAAATCCTACATCCTCAGCTCCACCTGTCGTTGCTGCTTCAGCTTGAGTCAATCGCACCAAGTCTAAAGCGTCTGTCGCCATGTTCAGCAGTCTTGAACTTCATCGATCTCTGTCTTCTGGTATGAACAAGCTCTTGGACGACTGGTCATGAACTCTAGGCTTTATTTTGGCGATTACATGTATTATTTTACACTTTCTTTGTCTCGGTCAACCATGGACAAAATAAAGGGGCGTTGATGATTGCGATGCATTAAAGGACCGCTAAATGGTTGGCGGCAAGGCGTTATTTGGAGGCACATTGTATTATAAGGTAGCATCAATGTATAGATGCAAGGAAATTTCAGAAGATTACACAACTCTCCGTGGTCCTGCCGTGTGTCCAGTTTTGTTTTTGGACTCCGTCGAGTTGTTGCATACCATTTGTATTTGCTGAAGTCAGTTCAATCCTCTTGATATAAGTTGTCTTCAGACTCTTGGACTGTGTTTTAGGGGGTTAATAAGCTACATTCACCGAGAATCTGTCCTACGTGACACACAAGACTATCCGAAAGACTCGAGGCCTCGAGGTCATTAATTTAGAGGACTAGTTAAGGTAGTCGCAGTAGGACGGCAACCTACAAATATCGTAGTAGTTGGTCTATTTTTGTTTTGGGGAGCTTCTTTTCGTAATATGCCGCTGAATAAAGATGAGTGAGTTTACTCCTTTGATGTACTCTTAACACTACCTGTGTAGGTTGAATACGGAATGCGGAGTAAAAGAATACCTTTTAAAAAATACAAATTCAAGCCTAGTACAATATTTAGCCATATAGATATATGAGAAGATAGAACTCCTTTTAGTTGTGACGGATTTACAGAAAGGGATATAGATCCAAAAGGGTAAATTTCCAATAGCATTGATATCTCAATAGAGAAAGGTCTATGGCTATGTTGGTCCTTTGACAAACTCTTACATTGCGAGATTCTGTTGTCCTGTTGTCCTGTTGTCCTGGCTTGCTTTGTACCCTCTCGAGTCCAGCTGGCACCTCATGAGCCTAATTGAGTGCCAACAAATCCAACAGGTTACCACTCACGAATGCTAATATTCACAAAACACATATTACACAGAATTAAATGGAAATGTTATTCATCACCAGGAAGCTGATGATACCGGTGAGATACTTTCTGATATGTGCTTGTGCTTTGTTCTCTGCGAGTATATACCGCAAGTGGAGAGTTCAGAAGAGGGATAATCTCAAAACACCAGCCCTCTTGCCACATTAAAAGATAACGGTGATTGTCTCACTAAAATACACCTCTGAGACACGGGTTAATGATCACAATACTATCAAGATGCGTGAATTGTACCTAGGTAAGACGTGCTGCCTGCGCTCCCTCGTGACCACCTGCACCTGCTTCCCGGTCTTCCCCACCAAAACACTGAACCGGCCTAGTTTCGCAGCTTGTCCGGAGCCTGACTTGGACTTCCATCGTCCTTCAGTGATAACACCCATGCTCCAAAACTGGCTTTCGAACACAACACGACTAACGAAATGGATGTTCTGGACAGGGTGCAGCTCTGGTAGAGCTTAAAACACAATCTCGGACCTTCTCCCGCCTTGTGACTTTGCTTGTTATGAGTGTACATTCACCACGTCAAATATCCTCCCCACCTTCAACCAGTCATCGATTCATGGAACGCTAAATATTGAGTACGGGGTCTCGCAGCACTTCTCCTACGGTAGGATTGCTTTACCAATTCTGCGACCTATTCGAACCTCGTCATTGCCTAGCGACGCATCACGACGCTTCGAAACTTGAAAGCCGTCTCTGAGAACATGACCAACTCATACCCTTTGGGCTCACCGGGGGTTCCAGATAGTATGCCTACTGGGGCTCCCGGATTCGTGCCTCGAAGATCATCATATGCTTCAGTTGTTTCTGGCACAGCTTCAGCAGTTTCACAACCATACCAGCAGCCCGCAAGGTCCGGTGCTTTCTCCCATCTCCTCAACCAAAGCAATGATTTCAGCTACGAATCAAATTATCAAAGCCTCGGCGGGCATTTGCGACACGATTCTCGAGCATATGATATGGACTTTGGCGCAAATGGTGCTCTACATGGGCGGTCTGGGTCATGGAGTCGGAATGGGCACTTGCCTAGCTTTTCGAGTGCATATGGCATGATTATGAATGGAAATGGATATGGGGGCGTTGGAGCAGGGTATTCCGACCATTTCTTCGTGCCGTCGTACCTACGCGGTTCGAAATATGTGCAAAAGCTTGAAGAAGCACATAAAGCAAAAATTGCGGCGTACAGAGACGGACCCTCTGCTCAGTCCTCGCAACCAGGGTCTCTTTCAACAAGTGCAAGCAGTATCAACCTGCATGCGAAAATGGCACCCTCCCATCGCGGCATGACTTATGATCTGATCGAAAAAGCGCCACCTATTGAGAACGAAGCGCTGGCTCCGTTACCCTCGAAATGGAATAGTCAAGACAAGTACGGTGGGTTAGAGGTGTTATCTGATGGGCAAGAGGTCAAATTTACTGGACCCAAATCCGACCGTGAACGAGATCATGAAGCATGCGCTATCAGAGCAGACCACCCAA
>JAAMPI010001030.1:0-20853 GCA_013054445.1 Cudoniella acicularis
AGTCTCGTGAGGTACAACGTCTTCTTATGGCTAAGTCCCGTAAACACAAATTTAACACTATGAGGATAGTATAGACACCCGTTCGATCGTTGCGCCTGATGAGTAGGTAGGTTAGCTTCAAGGTGGAGTATCCGAGTAGCACTAGAAAAAGGAGACGTCAGATTTGAATGGCAAAACATCGGCGCGCCTTGGCCCATGGGGGAACCAACCACAGCTCCACTTTTCTTAGTTTGGATACTATGAAGCTTGATTCCACCTCCAGTCTTGCTTTATTTCTCCGAATGTCCCAGTACCGCCTATTTTCAGCTTACAATTGCCCCCAAAAACTTTCAACACTGGCCAAAACTCTTTCGGAATTTTTGTAGTCATTACGACAAATTTCCACACATTTAGATTCGTACACTTATATGTAGTAGAACAATAAATTGGATGTTATAACTCCTGGCAAACCAAGAGCTCATTTTGAAAAATTCTGTCCGGATCATGAAAATATACTGAACGGGATAAAATTTCTATGGCAGGTTTTCTAACGAGAGTGATTCTAAAGACTCTGGAAAAACATTGTTTCGTACAATAATAGAAAGAGTTTGAAACCAGTCGCTCGTTATTTCGAACGAAGAAGGTTCTTGCACGCGCGACTTGCGCAGGAAGGGAGAAGTGAAGAAAAAAACCCAACCACCAAAATATACAGTTCATTCGAAGAGAATTTTCCCTCACAGCCCACTCCACCAGTACGTCTTCCCAACTTCAAATGCACCCTGGAGACAACAACTCTGCGCCTCAATCCTCGAGCTATCCGAAACAAACACCTTATAACCCCCCTTCTCACACACCCACTGCTCCATCCTCTCATCAAAATAACTGCACGCATACTTGAGCGGTATCTCAATCTTCACTACCTGCTCTTCCCCCCTCTTCAAAAACACTTTACTAAACCCCTTCAACTCCTTCACCGGTCTCCGAATCCCAGGTTCATCTTGACTCACGTAAACCTGCACGACTTGCGCTCCATCAACAACACCCGTATTCGATACCTTAATTGAAACTTTCAAAATCGCATCGCCGTTCTCAATATGTAATTCGGAGAATTGGAACGTGGTGTAGCTGAGACCGTGGCCGAAAGGGAAGTTGACTGGTCGCTTGAGCATCTCGTACCATCGATAACCAATGTAGACATCTTCACCGTAGAGGACTCGTCCGCCTTCACTTCTGAAGTTTAAGAAAGCCGGATTGTCTTCGTTCTTGATAGGGAAGGAGAGGGAGAGCTTGCCGCTGGGATTCACGTCTCCGAATAGCACATCTGCGATGCTGTTGCCGGCCTCGTTGCCACCGTACCAGGCATGAATGAGAGCAGAGACATCGGAGAGCCATGGCATTTCAACTGGTGTGCTGGATTGGAGAACCACCGCTGTACTAGTATTTGCTGCCGCCACTGCAGTTGTGAGTTTGTTGAGATAGGCTGGTAGCGTCATGTCTGGACGATCGAATCCTTCACTCTCCCAGTCCATATTGAGGCCAATACATAAGATGACTTGATCGAATTCCTTGGCCAGTGCTGCAGCTTTGAGGATTTCCTCCTCGGGATTAATCTTCCAAGCTCCGCCGATCCTGACAGCCCCACCACCAAATACGACACCACGTGGAGAAAGTTTGCTCGCGGGAGCGCTGACGAACTCTACTCTAATATGATAGATCTCGCCTTTCTTCATCGGAACCAAGGCTTTCTCTTCTGCAGAACCACATCCCAGAAATGCCGAACCCTGTCTTTGGATTTCGGTGAGGTCCAGAACGATCTTATTATTGACAAACACTTGTGCGGCGCCGTATACACAAACTCCTATCTCATACTCACCATCTCGGTCTGCAGCAAGGAAGCCTTCAATGTCCGCATACCAGAGATCGCTCGTTATCCGAGGATTCTTGTAATCCACGAACATCATGCTTGCTGTTTCAAATTTGAGGGTGTCGACAGACTGGCGGTCTTTTACTGCAGGCGACTCGTTATAAGCAACAAACGCAACACCTTTGAGCGAACCATCAGGTAAGCTGCTGAGTTGAGGTCCAATATCAGGAAGCTCTTTGTGAGAGTAGGCGCCAATTGTGAAGGTGACATTCTCGTCACCAATTTTGCTGGTGATGCCTTCAAGTGGGGTCACTGCGTAGTAAGGACGCAGGGCTGCTGATCCGCCTCCGCAAAATGTCGATGTGATGGCGTTTGGGCCAATGACAAGAGTCTACATAAATCAGCGATGTTCGGTGAATAGACTGTTTGGATAATTACCTTCTTCTCTTTCTCCAGTGGAAGAATATTCCCACCGTTCTTGAGCAGCACAATCGACTCTGCTGCCAGCCGTCTGAGCAGTGCTGCAGTTTCCGGTGTGTTTCGTGTAGTCTCTGGTGCGTTTTCGGGAATACCAGACTTTGCACACTCATTAACGAGATTTAAAACCTCACGAGTACAGTCGTCGAGCGCTCGTGGGCGTAGTTTATTAGTGGCTGCGGCAAGAACAGCCGCCGGGCCTCTCCAACGTGAGGGGCCAGGCATTTCAAGATCTAAACCAGCATTAATTGCCTCTGATGTCGAATATGTTCTACCCCTAGAATACATTAGTAATCGAAACAAGGCCTCTCGGTTGGATCACATACCAATCACTCATGATCAATCCCTTCCAACCCCATTCTCCTCTCAAGATGTCCTTTAGGAACTTCGGATTCTCAGCAACATGTAAGCCATTGACTTTGTTGTACGAAGTCATGATGGCCTTTGGCTTCGAATCTCGGATCGCAAGCTGAAATGGGAGCAGGTAGATCTCTCTAAGGGCCCTTTCCGTTACGATTGAGTCGACTTTATTTCGTTCGTGTTCCTGGTCATTGCAAACAAAGTGCTTTAGCGTCGCGACGATGTCCTCTTCCTGAATTCCGTTGATCAAAGCTGCTGCCCCTAAGCCGGCAAGCACGGGATCTTCACTGAACGACTCAAAGCCTCTTCCTCCAAGTGGTCCGCGTTGCATGTTGATCGTTGGTCCGAGGAGAACATGGGCACCTTTAGCCTTTGCCTCACTTCCCATCAATCGTCCAGCTGTGGAGAGAAGCTCTTTATCGAATGTTGATGCTAGGGCAGTGCCACAAGGAAAGCATGCGGCCGGAACACCATTGAAAAATTTGGTGCCTCGCACCCCATTTGGGCCGTCTGAGAGTCTTAGAGAAGGGATTCCATGCTGTGGCAAGCTCTTTGTGTGCCAGAAATCAATTCCTGTTGTGAAAGTCAGAATACGATGTTCAAGATAAGGATAGTTGAAACAATACCTGCTAGTAGAGAGACCTTTTCTCGGTCTGTGAGCTTTAATAATACAGATTCTACATCTATCGAAGCCATAATGGAACGCTTAGGAATGAAAAACAAATTCGCAAACTCAAGATTTGAAGTAGACGATAGAAAGAGCCAAATTTGGGAGTGCAGTGAGTGCAGCAAGTATTGCAGGCTTGAGAGCTTATAATTCTGGGTGAGATTCACGACAAAATGTACAACGTAGGAATCGCAACTTGAAAGAGGAAATACATCACATTTGATCAAAACGGTTCCCCACAGAATTTGATCTCGTCATCACCAACAACCAAGAATCCAGTGATAAAACTCACATCAACAGTGGGTAGGCGGCTCCATATACCAAGGTACTTACTTAAAGCCCCTCCAAGCCAAACCGAGGATCATCCGGAGAATCAACGACGAAAAGCCGGAAACCTCGCTCGGCAGGATAAGCGGCAACAGCATCAATTGGTTTCAACGGGCTCACTTCGGCAAATGGCATGAGCATGTCTCGAGAATCTGTACTAAGGAGGGTCTAGATCATTGACTTGTCAATAGTTGTTTACAATCTGACTTTATCAAGAGGTTGTGATACGCTCTCGGACTTATGAATCCGATGGTCCTGAAATTGTGGTCTCTGGCGGGCCGGCGGCCTTGTCCGTAGATCTTCGGCCGCTGTCTGTCTGGAGCGCCGCTATCAAAGTGGATCCTCCCGACGCGTGAAAGATTTGTTGAAGCGTTGGATCGGGATGAGAACCAACAAAAGCCAGACATGGTTGGATGGAGGAGTGAGAAGAGAGAGGCTGTGACACTTGAAATAGATGTTGAAGCCTGAGGCTCTAGAGATGAGCATGTGACCGGGGTGCAGCACGTGCCGTTTTACCACGTGCAGCTAGAACATGTGAAGCTCACACCCTGCTCCTCGAGCTCAAGAGGTTAGGTCTATGTGACCCTATCTCGTGCGCCTCAACAATGAACATGCTGTAACGCGACGATGAGAAAACTGACCACCCTGTTTTCAGCCCTACTGGGCCAATTCTGCCCAGCGCCCACATCACCTCCCACTTTAATGTCGTATCACCTAATCTAAATCACACAAAACTAGTACTACGGTACACAAGCGGTGGAAACGGACAATCAAGCTTAAAACTATCTTAACACCATGCAGTTACAAAGATAGGAAAATGGCGCTTGCCAGTGTATCACAGCCAACTCCCTCTCCTCGCCCACCCAAACAAGTTGACACCCTGTTTACTTTTATGCACAACTTACTTCCAACATCAATCTCTCAGAACAGGACACTTCCAATTTTAAATTTTAGAAATGGCTAGAATTTTTCTGAGCAAGTGTCCGAAAAGATCACTCATCTGTTGTCTGGAGAAGCTAGGTGAAAGTTAGCGGAGGAAGCTTGATTCTAGTTCGGCTAACTTACCTGTTTTCAGAGGCCGGAGAGTATAATTTGCCACTTAGGCTTTCTTCCTCCTTTCTCCTCTTCGCAGTTCGGTTCGGTTCGCGCCGATTACGGAGGACCGAACGGGAACTGCTAAAGAGGGCGGGGCCGGAGGGGTTATTGTCGTGATGTGATGTGCAGTGCAGCTTACGGCGGGAATACCCTCAACTCAGCAATTCAACTTCCATCAAACAAACACTGTAATAAAAGACTCCCAGAAATGCAAGGCAATATCCATCAAAAGCTCTTCAACCCTGAACCACGAAGCCGTGTGTTCTCAGATACTCCTTCAGGTAAGAGATCGTGTTGTCTTTGTGCTTGAGCGCCATGTTCTTCTCGACTATGGCTGCTTTCTTCTCAGTGATCTCCCGGTTTTTCTCGACTAGAGCTCTGTTCTTCTCCGCCAGTCGTCCTTCGTTCAAACGATTGATTTCGTCCATCTCAGCAAGTCTGACTCTCAGAACTTCCACCTCTTGAACTTTTTGTTCGTAGCTGAGGCGATATCCTTCAGCATCTTCTCTCTTCCCGGTCAAACCTCTCTTCATCAAGCGTAACTTCTCCTCCAATCTCTCACTCTTCTTCTCCTCGTCATCGAGCAAGTCCTCCAGGCGTCGGACCTCTCGAATTTCGTTGTCCAATTGTGTCTGAATGTTGTGACAGTTGTAATGTTCCGCAGAGAGACGTTCATTCTCTCTCTGTAGATTCCAGGCGTTGCGTTGTTCGAAACTTAGTCGGGTTTGGAGACGACCGACCTCAGCTTGAAGAGCATCATATCGTTCTTCGGCTTCAATGAGCTCGCGGGATGAAGAACGCCGTTCGCGGGATGAGGATCGTCGGATGACCAGGCGTTCGTGCCCATGGCGGTCCCGCTCAACATAAGCGGAGCCACGTCTATTGGACATTGGAGCTATTGTATTACCCACGTTGAATTGTAGTGGCAGTCCTCTTGCAAGAGGAAGCCAGTGAGGTCTCAGGTAGGTCTTAGGTAGAGGTGCTAGTAAATGTTGCTATAGAACCAAGGAAGGCTGTTGGCTGTATTATATGCAAGTTATGAGGATGCCGTACAGTAACAGTTGGTATTGGAGGAAAGGTGCAGGAGGTCGGAGCAATGAAAAACGAAAGGATATATATCCACGGCTGCCTAAGTGCCAGGTCTTTTTCAGAGGGGGAGCCTTGTCCATCGCACATGATGCAACTGGGCCGGTGTGCTTCACCCGAGCTCTTTTCCTCTCGGTGACCTTATCATGCCATGCAGGGCTGTGTCGGCAAGCAACAAAAGGAACTAAAGCCTACCTAAAGCTAACAGCAGCAGACGGAATCCCAATACGGGGTCATTGCAGCATTGAGATGGAGTATGGAAGTGTATGGGGTAAGACCTATGTCATCCCCCACCAAAGAATCACGGGCAATACGGTGTGGCTTGACCTCAGATGATTTGCTCGCCTGTTGGGGAGGCTGTCAAAGCTTTCCTTACAAGAGTATGACCCTTCCTGAAACGGATTGTGTGCATATGGTGGCAGCAAGGTCTCTCAGCTGTGCAAGGGCTTGTTTGGATATCACAGCCTGACATCAAGGCTCCTTCGGCTCGCTCCCGCACTGTCGAGGTTGGAGAAACCTTTGGGGATCCAATCAAATGATCCCTGGCACATTACAAACCAATGGCTGTGCTAGAAGTTGTGTAACGTTCGTTGGGAACTTTGGAAGAGTTGGAGGCGACCCCGAAATGAGGGAGCAAGTCTTGCAATGTGCATTCAGCCTCGTTTGGTGGGGGCCAGAGGCGGCTTCATCGGCTACCTCAGCCACAGCAAGCAAAGTTCTGAGTGGTCGTAAATCAGCGAGAGGGACGTGCGGCCAGCGCCTCAAGTAGATTCTCTGGGATCTGATGTCAGATTGGAGAATGTGGAAATTGCACTGTGGCTTCCTAGTCACGATCATTCGCTGCTTTCTGGTGATCGGTGGCTGGAGTTTTGGTGTTGTGAGTAGTGTTCTTGGCTTTCTCGAGGCACATTTCTGAGGCTATGAGTGGAGAGCTGGGATATAGAGGCTGGACATGAAGAAATTTTCGATGATTGTTGACGCGCGTACGCAACTTCCATAGTGGTAGTCGCCGTGATCTTGTAATCTCCGTTTCAGAACCAGAGGCAGAACGCTGGGCGCTGCATGTTGAGGTCGCCCTCGCGGTTCTTGTTGGCGCATGCTGCTGGTACTTTCGAGTCACCCGAGTCAGGTGGAAGCGCTCACTGAATAGAATGATGACAATGAGAACACGAGCGAAGGCCTTTCACAGACCTCCCCGCACACCAAGGCCGTTGTGAGCACGCAGACATTCATGCGCACGCGGAAATTGTATTCCAGGGCCCTCCTGTGTCGTGCTTAATCAGTATACTAAAGCGCGAAGATGCAGGTAGCATGCTGATGACTCTGTGGCTTCGTCAGCCTCAGGGCTACAACTCACAAGTACCCTAAAAGACTATTGGGCTTCGAAACAAGGGGTTTCTGGAATGCGTGTTGTACGTATATCGCGCAGAATTTGTCTTCAACTCAACAAGGGCCTTTGTGATTGAAGAGTCATAGTTGTCGTATGCGCAAGGCCATTGGGGGCTCAAGACCAACGGTTCTTCCCAAGGTTCCCGCTGTGAGGGCTCTGTTTGGTCGTTCCGACTCAACGTTGCTGTTTGAACTGATGCTGTGGTGGGTCCTGCTTCCTTGCGTCGCCGCGACCTTCCATACTCAGTTCAGACATATCGGCATTGCATTTTCCTCGCCGCCGGTGTACTTCTAGCCTTGTCGCGGTTGTTTCTGCAGCAGTGCGACGCGGTTTGTTTTCTCGTTTCGTCAATTTCTCCAGCTTTTTAATGTGGTACCATAAATCGCGGACCTTTTGATCAAACAGCGTCTCGATTTCGATTCGCATGAATCTCCTCGTTCTCACCGAAAGCCACAATATTGGCAGCCCCCAATTCGAATGATTTGCATACTCATCTGCCTTGTCTTTCGACCTTAACGCTTCTTCCGTCGGTCAAATATATTCCGGCGCAGTACCTGAGTGGCAAAGTTTCAATCCACCGAGTCGCGAGCTTTCGTGAAGGCATTGAGTCGATTTCGTCCTCCACCCTTTGGAATTCATTGAAACAAAACCCTATAATCAATCGGCATCTCCGACTCGAGTGTGATATGTGTGTTCACCTGGATCGTTCTCCATTTTGTAACCGCGCAGAGTCTGAATTGAAAATCACGACGCGTCGTCTGCCCTGGAGCTTTGACCAAGCTCCAATTTGTGTTCCAAGTGCTCCAAGCCCTGCTGTACCATCGCCGTGTCCAACTCAAATATGATGTGCGTGTTTGTCTCGTCGTTTGCTGGCCTCGAACAATTCCTCGAGCTATTGGAAAAGGTTTTGCGGATTCTGGGTTGGTACAAGAAGTCGTGAATTGGTTCGTTCCCCGTATCTGCGGGTTTTATGAAGGGTCTGCTGTAACTGCTGGAAGAGATGAGCACTTTGAGCATGGGCCTGCCAGCCAGCTATGCGGGCTACGCTCGAGTGCAGAATTTCCGACCCAATGAGACAGACAATCTAGCAATGGCGAGAACAAGGTGCAGGCCTGTGATGGCTTTTCCGCTCCAGTGGTAACGTAAGTTGTCGGCGCTGGGTGCACACAGATACTCTTTCAAAAAAAAAACTTCTCTTCTTCACATCCTCGGCAAGCCAAGGGAAGCAATGAAAAAAAAAATAGCCCGTCAGACGTCCATCGACACCCACCCAGTCCACAAGGCCGAAACCATCATGAAAAGGGCCGAGATCATCGCCACTCTCTATACAGCAAACGCTTGCGCAAATGCCGCCATCTTTGCAGACAGTTCGAGAGCAAAAGGCCTCACTCTAGGGCATCGAGGATCGGCTCATCGTCCGGGTTGGAGATCTGCAGCTTCTGTGAGAAACTCAGAAAGGGATGTTTACTATAGAAATGATTCTATGACTGGAGGAAGATGCGTTAGCAGATGTAGCAAGAGGGTTGCTGTTGTCGCAGACTCAAGTTTGAGTTCAGGCGTTGGAGGTAGATGAAAGTTTGAGGGGGGGATCACTCACAGTAAAATCGCTGAAGATCAAAGGAAGGGAAAGAGGGCTGGTTTTATAGAGAAAAAAATTGAGAACCGCGCTAGGCTAAGCGAGAGCAAACATGCACAGGTTTGCACAGGTCACATGATAGTTACACCTGCGGGTGCAGAAATTTTCGCAGCTAAAATTCAATTGGCCAGCATAGACCCTCTAATGACATTCAAAAATTGAATTTCTCCCGTCCTTCCATCTCACTCTGATGTTAGAAAACATCCTCATTAAAGCTATGATCCAAACAAGCTGGATCAAACGATCTGGATGACATTAACCTACAGAAAGATCGGGGCTGGAGGTCGTGAGAGAGCAGAAAGTACCTCTGCTGCCTTCCCCCAGCGCTCTATTTTGTATCACTGCCTCTTTTCTGTGCCTCTAGTGTGCTATTCACGTCTATTGCATGCAATGATAGAGCTGAAGATGTTCAACTTCATTTGACAACCCCAATGATCCAAGCCATGACTTTTCCACGATCATTCGTTCCATTGGTAACACGATGAAATAAATATGAAAGTGTGGGCTGGGGTTTTGTCATTTTGCCGCATGTTTTGGCACAAATTTTATCTGAAAGGGTTGTAGATAAGGTGCTTTGATACATTTTCATGAAGCCCACCCGCGTCTAGCTGCAGTCGATGATACCAACACCAAAGGCAAGTTGCGTGTCTTTGTGCAGTAATGCACAAGGTGTACTGCCAATCGAAGAGACACAAGGGCGTGCACATCAGTGCTTGAATTTTGCGTTCTCCCCGCAACACAACTCAAGAACTGCTTGTGTGATTCAATCCACAAGAAATTTCATCTCCGACTCTGGGGCTTTTCTTATTCCATCTCAACCTTTGTTTTTACAAGAAATTGATCTTCTTGCGTAGAATCTCTTAGGTCTTCAGCTTCCAATACTTTCTATTCAAGGACCCGGATCCGCTTATCTCCCAGACATCTATGCTGAATGTGCCACCTCCTGCGCCTATTAGTTGGATCCAAGTAGGTTCAAGACGACTCAGACTCATGCTTTTGGTTGCTGCCATATGTTTATCTACTGTCAGATTTTCCTTTGCTGTCATCATTTCGCAAAGACGAATCGTTACCACACTTCCAGCGCGAAAGAGCATGCACAACTCGGCCATGTTGACCAGCTTTTTCAGGTCCCAATTGAATTCTATCAAATCCCGCAGCATGGCAATGAAGCACCTTTGTTTCCCAGGAGCTTCCGCAGAACAAGGTCAGGAAGTCCACTCCAGCAATCTGGAATTGAAAGCATTGCCTTCTTCGCCTTCTTGGGAAGTTGGCTATATATCCACAAATCAGAGACTCAATCTTCTTACTTCCAAGTGAAGCATTCAAGATATATTGAGTTGTATCCAAACTCTATTTGTTCAAGGAATTGAGTTGGTGAATTTTGGTCGAACATCACACTATACAACTATCTTGCCCAGGCTGTCAAGTGAATCGATACATACATTTGGTCGACCGGAAGAGAAGCAAAGCCAAGTGTGGCAGGTATTTTAAAAAGGATGATTGGTGGCGAGGTATCGCGCCAAGTAACTACGAAAAATTCCTCTAGATTGACGAGAACTGGGGAGGAAATTGTGCGAAATTAGCGTTGGAATGGAAAGCCAAAACGGATGTCGAGCGTGCTACTCTTCCCAGAAAATCTGAGGCGATTCCTTGCGCAGGGAGATATATGCATGGGGTACCTGGACCATGATTCACTCCCCTCAAACTGTTCATCTATCCGGAATATTTTATGGTAACAGCAAGAGCCAATGTAACAACAACAGATAACTCAACAGCAATAAAGTATTGTCACATATTAAAAAGTCACAGGAGCTAGCTAACCCGTAAAAACCCCGAAGAAACCCTTAAAAGAAACAGGTAATTCTCCCTACCCTCTTCTATTTATATATATGTATATTTTTTTATAAAAAAAATAAAATTCCAGAAACAAAACGTTCGGTCCAGAACCATTAGTTAATAGTTGTGGGCTTTCGTACAAGTGCTCAGCATTGTTTAATAGTTTATTTATTTTTAAAGTCTTCAGGATGTGGATTTCGAGGCCCACACCCCTTAGCACATGGTGTTTTATCCCCAATATGGTCCGCTTTTGGAAGCTTAGAAAGCTTCTACTCTGGCTTATTGGTTTTAATTTGCATTCAGGATACGGATTTTGAGGCCCGTACCCCTTAGCACGTTTGTGTTTATCCCCAGGACGGTTCGCTTTTGGAAGGGTTAACTTCTACTCTGGCGTCCTGGTTGTTGAGATAAAAAATCGTTTGTTTTGGTTTATATATGAGTGCTCGGTTCGACTTTGTTTGCCCCACTTCAGTATTCACTTGACCGCCGTGGTTTTTCTAAATATATCCCTGACCCGCGGCGAAGCATGTGTGTTTTTGGGTCTTACGAATTACCTTGCAGAATATCACATCAAACTCACTTCTCAATACTTGGCAACAATAAATACACCTGGAACTCAGGAAGTGTCACACCCAGAAACCTGATTCCCTAGCTCCTAAAATGTAGAAAACTCATCTCAACTTAATCCAAACTCCCGCAACTTTTCGAAGTCTCTTAACACTCTTTAATAATAGAGGGCACCCTTCTCGACTCCTCTAGCAATTGTTGCCTTCCGTTATATAAGCCAGCGTTGAGCTTGCTACTCCTATCAACATCATTCCAAGTCACATCTACATCACCACAGAACTGCCACAGCAATTGAAAGGCCATGCCAAAATTGATCCGTTCCTTTACTATTTGGAGATCGCCGACTTGAAGCGAAAACTACTCCGAGTTTGAAATTCTTCGAAAGATGTCTAAATCCACTAAAACCCTTCGTTTCTGTCATTGATGACAGCAAGACATTACTTGACAACAGCTGCAGTAAATTTGACATCAAATGACAATTTAAAGAAAAACTTCAAACCCAACCAATGAATAAATTAAAATACACAACCTGACAATTCCCAATCCTATAATCAGCACAAATTCCTCGACATCCCCAAAATATTTTGGTGATACCTCGCATGAACCCGTAGTCCACTTCTCATCATCTTTTGTTTGGCATACTTGCAAGATGTCCGTGAAAGTGAAGATTATTTTTGCAAAACAGAGTATTATATACTGCAAAACTAATCAACTGTAAATAATACTTGTGCTTCGAGAGCCTGGGTATTTAATTGAGGACAATGAAGGTTCAAGTCTCCAGGGGTCTCGACTCTCGACCATTCTTTGCAACTGACCAAAGGAGAGGAATATAAAGAGAGAATTACCAGCAAGCACAAGCACAATATTACAATTATAATCAGTGATTTTTAAGTTCTGAATTTTTAAAACGCTTCATAAGGCAATGAATAAACAACACTCAACACGCAACGCTAGTATTTAAAAACCGCTTCTCAGGAAGAGACCATTCCCAGCATCACCCCTTCAGGCAGCTATTGCAATTATAAGATACACTCTCTCCATCCAAAACAGACCGCTCTTACACAATTCAAACCAAGCTTTGTTTCCTGACCGGAAAAGCCCCATTGATGCTCTCTCTATTTGCAGCATTCTCCGTCGATCCATCATCTGCCCTCTTCTCACAACCCCCCTCAACCGCTTTTTGACATGTTTATCACGCCTCTTTGCATGTGCTCTGTTTTCCTTCCACAACTTCTCCTCGCTTTGCAATACCTTTTCCCTCTCCTGGATTTCCTTCCAGGCCTCATTAGTCCATGTATACCACGACGCTTTTGGCTGAGGAAGCTTCCCTGCTGCGACTAGCTGCTTGTACACGCGACCCTTGTTCATATTTTGCATCTGCACTATGTATGCCCAATATGCGCCTTGCCGACGACACCTGTTTATCTGGTAACCCAATAAGTTATCGCACTGTTCGGAATATCCCTGTTTCCCCGAGCGATAACCCTCTTATACAATTATCAGGTGCTTGAGATCTGGAATAACCCTTGTCAACAAAGTCCTCATCTTTTCTCCTCTGTTTATAGATATATTAACATGAGGCTTCAACCACAATGTTCCCTTCGCTATTTTGATTACGATGCATTGAACAGCTTCGTCCATTCTAGAACTCTTCAGATCATCAAGTAGATTCCTGAGCCTGAAGTCATCGGTCGTGATTTGGGGAAGTCGATATTTAAGTAATGTACTTCGAAACGAATCTGGCGTGGCCTTCTTAATGATCACCCGTTTTAAATCCTCTACCATCTGTTCTGCGGAAAGCTCAAACCTCCACTGCCCACTATCCCTAAAACTAGCCTTACCACTTTTCTCGTCGCGTTCATAGTTCTTTGCCTTGAAATGCAATTCCATAGCCGGGTTTTGGGAAAAGAGTCGGATTTTGTATTCCCACCCCTCACCATTCTTGTCGTTAAAAGTGGATAAGCTTGGCAGCATTAATAATTCGGTGGCTTTTGATGTAGAGACAAAAATGATACAAGCAACCGGTTGATCTAGCTTGTATTTAGTGAGATCAGGAGAGTCGATTTTAAGGAGGGATTTGTTGTGGCCCTCGTAAGCATTAATGAAAGAGTTGAAATATTTCTGACAGTCAATGGCGCTTTGCAGAGGGAGATAAGGAATTTTCGTCTTGGATCGAAGGGCCCTACGATCTGAGATTTGCACCTGAAAAAGGAGGCCATTTTTGTTTTGGCTGGGAAGTCCTGCCGGTGAGGATTTCGCAATATTCGGTCGTATCGCTCTATTAGAAGCAGACTGGAGTGATCCATCGTCTTCGCACTGGCAGAGAGGCTCTCGCACAGAGGTTCTTGCAGCTGAAATGCGTGAAGGTGGCTGATGAGCTAGACCATTTTCATCCTTTTCCATGGACAGATCCTCCACGTCCTCATCCGTGTCAACCCATGCATCTTTTTCATCCTCTTCGAAACGCGCACTCTTGCGTGTCCTTTTGGCAGATCTTTTTTTCGCCCTCCGGTTTGTAGTGGATTTGGTACGGCGAGGGCGATAATCCCCATCTTCATCCTCACTAGGAAGTTGAGGCGGTGGCGATTTTATGCCAGATTTCTTCTTCGCATTCTGAGTCCGACTACCAATGACTGGAGGCTTTTCATGGTAGTCAGAGGTAATTATGCTCGATTGTTGAGGATAGGAGTAAGAATCGGCTGGTGTGGATTTGGAACTCTTTTGAGAGCGTTTCTTTGGTTTGTCGTCAATTTTGCTAGGCATTGTATGTTTCTCGATTTGAGTACTTGTTGAAGATAGAAAAGCTGTAAGAGATGTAGATGCTTGGGGTGAAATGAGAAGTCGCGCGATCAGCATCAGTGAATAGGTAGGACTTGGGTGGAGGGTGCGCTCATGAAGAAATCTGAAGAGGAAGGCGCGAGCCATCTCGAGACTGGACCAGCTAGGTCGCTCTGCACTTGACTCTACTCAGCGCTGATTAGTGAGATGGATTTTCCATTGAAGAAGTCTAAAATTTGGTCAGATAAATACAGATTCGTGCACCGATTCAGAGCCTCGCCTCCTAAAGGAGACTCTCAACTACTCTTAGAAGAATCAGGAGAGCCAGTCATGGAAAGCACAGCGGCCTCAACAATTTCCTTCACAACTGCAACCTCCTCCACTGTCCTTGGCGTATAAATTATCAGGTACTCGTGTGGCATCAGGCTGCCCGCCAGACTCAGCCTTTCTCCCCACTGCTTCAGGATGACTTCCTTGCAATCTGCAGGACTCAAGCAAAGATGCAATGAGTAGTCGCCACTTCCTATGTCCGTATGAACATGAGCAATTTCTCTTTTGGTAGCTTTGGCGATAGAGTGTGGTGTTGGGATCTGGTCGGCAATGAACAGTGCATCGCCTTCTTTCTCAAGCACTGAAGTTTTGACAAGAGCGGATGATGAATACTTTACAACAATTTCATCTATCGCATCTCCCAGAAGCTGTTAATAGGTCAGAAACTGTGATAATTTGCGATAAATTAACAAACTTTGTGCATATCTTCCCCAGTTAACTGAGAGACCTGCCGATGCGGCGCCATCCATTTTGCTAACGTAAGCCGTTCGCCTTCTCTTTTGGAAAGTGTCGATGGCAAGAAACTCTTTCGGCCAATGTCTTTTCCGCACTTCACGATTTCTTTGGGATCATCATAAGGAAGAATTGGTGAAAGGGTCAGTCCGGAGAGGGCCGAGACATAATTGAAGAAGATAACCAACGAAATTCCGCGGAAGAGCAACATCGGCAATCTTGGGCCATTCATGATAATCTGAAAACATGGTAAAATGTGACGTTTGAAGAAGTCGAAAGATTTGGGACGAAGAACTTGGAGGTCGGTTGAAGGAGCGTCTTGAAGTGGGACATTTCAAAATGAATTGCTGTGCCGCGATTGTCTTCAGCCGACCAATCAGAGCACGTAGAGAGGAAATGAGATAGCTTCATCTTGAAGCAATACACTTTTTGTTGAACATAAGAGAAGAATACTTGACAGCTTTGAGTTCAAGAAAAAGGTCAATTACTGACATGCGGCCATACTATCGGGGTGAGTTTATTTTCTGCAACCGAACTACCAGAAAGCATGACCAGCATGTCACCTCTGTATAAGTAAAGGAATGGCAGAGATAACGTAGACTGAAATTCTTTCGACCGTCTGATTCGATACCACAATATGCCCAGCTAAGAGGTTTTGATGACTTTGACGAGCAGAAATGGCGGACGATCTCTAGTTTTCGACCAGTCAGGAAACTCTTTGATCTGCTCAACAGTTGGTCCCCATTCATCAATAGCTGCCAAAACAAATCCAGCCTTCAAAAAAATGGTGAGATATGTGGAGATGGTTCGATGTTGCTTTACAACTCCTTCAGCCAGCCAATTTGTGACTCGCGGTCCCTCCGAAAGGTAACTGTCGAGAGGCCATACATTACGACCTTCTGAATCAAGAATGAATTTAGGATTGCGAGGAGCTGTCCAGGTTGGGTGTTCAACGTTGAAGACGAAAGCCCCGCCGGGATTCAGGCTCTTGTAGACTTCTGCAACGAGCTCAGGCAGTTTGACTAGGTAGTGAAGAGCAAGAGAGCTGAAGACAACATCGAATGTTAAAGGCGATAGCCGGAGAGATTCGAGGTCGGCTTGTTGGTAGGTGATTGCAGGATCCTCGGGGAATTCCTTCGCTTTCGAAAGCATATTCTGGGACAAATCGATGCCATGAACTGCTTTTGCACCAGCCTCTCGAGCCCAACGACATGTCCACCCGAACCCACAACCAAGATCCAGGAATTTTGATCCATTGAGGTCTGGTATCATTGCTCGCAAGTCGTCCCATTCGGGAGCCCCATCAAGCCCGCGAACTTGCCGCGGAAGCAGGATGTACTCCTTGAAGAAGTCTGGATCATCGTAAATATTCTGGGCCATGGTGTTTTCTCGCCTTCTACTATACGACTAGCAAAATAACTTCCCCTCTCTTACGATTCTGCGATGGCATTTCTGGGGATATATTCGTACTTTATTAATCGTGAAGGCTCCCCGCGGTGGAGGCACCGAGAAATCTTCGCCGATGACTCAGAACGGCGATCCATTGCACCATAGCATAGCGATCACTCTTTTTCTCTTTGTCGCGCATGCCAAGCAGTATCCTCAGGCAGATCCAATTAGACTGGAATTCCGGGCTCGTGGCGTCTGTCGTGGGTGTTGATACGCTTGTTCCTGGCCGATATTTCGGGATGAAGGGATGAATTGGCGACGTCGGCCGCATTTTTCATTGTTGAAAATCCAGCATCTTTGCTTCCACAACCCAACCAGGGGCGATTGGGTTTAAATAACTTCTATCACTTTCGTGCAATCATGTCTGATTCCGCTACACCGGTCGGTTTGGCTGTGCCAACAAGAAAACCCGCACCAGCAACAGTCGAGGAACCAAAAGATACGACTCACACCCCATCGCAACGGTACCTCTCCACTCGAGGAGGAGATTATGGAGTACGAGTCCTCAATCACACAATTCTTACGAGCGCAATACTAATGTGTTGCAGTTATCATTCGAAGAAGTTGTATTAAAGGGTCTAGCTGCTGATGGTGGTCTCTTCATTCCAGAAGAAATTCCCCAACTACCCCGCGATTGGCAAACAAAATGGCAAAAACTCTCCTTTTCCGAACTTGCGCTCGAAATCCTCTCTCTCTACATCTCCTCTTCCGAAATTCCACCTGCAGACCTAAAAGAAATCATCGATCGAAGTTATTCCACATTTCGAGCCCAGGAAACAACTCCTCTTGTTGCTCTGAATGCGCAAGACAATTTATACCTCCTGGAGCTTTTTCATGGCCCAACATTTGCCTTCAAAGATGTCGCACTACAACTTCTTGGCAACCTCTTCGAATATTTCCTGGTTCGACGGAATAAGGGCAAGACTGGCAGAGATAGGCACCACCTTACCGTGGTAGGAGCAACCAGTGGTGATACTGGATCTGCTGCGATCTATGGTCTGCGAGGGAAGAAGGATGTGTCAGTTTTTATTCTGCATCCCAAGGGCAGAGTCAGCCCTGTTCAGGAAGCTCAGATGACCACGGTTCTGGATGCCAATGTACACAATCTGGCTGTTGAGGGAACCTTTGATGATTGCCAGGTGAGTCGCAAACTTTGCATGTGGTCACATTGCTAATCTTCTATTCAGGATACTGTCAAAGCCCTTTTCGCGGATCCTCAGATCAACGAAATCCTCAACTTAGGAGCAGTCAACAGTATTAATTGGGCACGGATTTTAGCACAAACCACATACTACTTCCATGCCTACTTCGCACTCCTTAAATCGAAATCATACGAACCAGGTCACAAGGTCCGCTTCGTGGTTCCCACTGGAAACTTTGGCGATATCTTGGCAGGCTATTTCGCGAAACGAATGGGTCTCCCAATCGAGAAACTTGTGGTTGCCACAAATGAGAATGATATTTTGGATCGCTTCTGGAAAACGGGTCATTACGAGAAGAAGGCTGTGCATGGCAAGGAAGCTGAAGGCGGTATTCCAGCGGATGGCGCAAAAGCCCATGAAGATGGTGTACGGGAAACACTCAGCCCAGCAATGGACATTCTGGTATCCAGCAATTTCGAACGATTACTTTGGTTCCTAGCGTACGAATTCGCTGCCGAAGCTGGTATGGATGACGAATGGAATAAGAAGCAAGCGGGTCAAGAAGTTGAGAGCTGGCTCAAAAAGTTGAAATCAAATGGAGGATTCGGTGTTCATGCTGATATCCTGAAATTTGCAAACAGAGATTTCGAGAGTGAAAGGGTCAGTGACGTGCAAACACTCGAAACGATAAGAAAATTCTACGCAACACCGCTATCGAACGGGACCACAAACAGTGCTGGCAGCAAAGGCGGATACGTCCTGGATCCTCACTCTGCAATTGGCGTTGCTGCCTCCTTAAGATCGATGAAGCGAGCCTCTCCATCAAAAACGCATCACGTATCTCTCGCCACAGCGCATCCAGCAAAATTTGCTAATGCTGTTGACTTGGCTTTGAAAGATGAGGAAGGCTTTACTTTCGACACTGTCCTCCCTGAGGAGTTTGTGGGTCTAGAGCAAAAAGAGAGGCGTGTGAAGGTTGTTCCTAAGGACGCCGGTTGGGAAGGTGTAAGAACGATTGTGCAAGATGAGGTAGAGGAAGAATTACGAGGCGCAAGCTGATAGAGAGTTGACGACAAAAGCAATCTATTTTGTTGAATTAATCAGATTTATTACCGGTAACCCTACCCTTGACTAGTGACTTGGGACAGGCACAGGTGGGTCCAAGTACTCGCCGTTTGGGTCCTTAAGTCTTAAGGATCTACAGAATAATGTCAGTATTGTCGTTTCTGTTACGATTTGCCCGTATTTATTCCAAATTTTCCGTTTGCTTTCCAAATTAGAAGAGATCCACTGAAAGGCTTAGTTGCCAGATGAGTAAAGAGTAAAGATTCTCTTGCTCTACTATTATCTATTTAACTTCTATTATCTCTATCACACACCTCAAAAACGCCCGCTAAGTCTACGAAACGAATAAGCCTCCAGAGCAGAGCAACGCAATCTTACAGAATCCAACCAACTCCCAAGAATCAAACAAATAGCCTAGACATTCGCATCGCTTTCTGTCTTTGGTTCCACTGTCGCAGCCGCTTTTTCCTCCTGCGCCTTTTCGTCCTCTTCCTTCTTCGTCTTTAAGTTTGTCCATCCCATTCCCCAACTGCTCGCAAAACCAGCAACACAAGCAGCAACACCAAGATACTATAATTTCGTTAGTTCAAACTCTTCTTATTTTAAGATTGGAAAAAGAGAAGGATCAATGATAAAAGGGAAGAGAACTCACAAAAACCCTGGTAATCGCCCGATTATAAGCCAACACCACACCCGCCACCGAGCTCGCCGGCACCACACTCCTAAAATTTGTCGCGCCCACCGCAAAAACAGCCGCAGCATCGACTTCCGGAGCATAGTACGCCAATGCAGGGCCCAGCTGATTCGAGAAGATGGTCTGTCCAAGACTCACAAAGATAGCACCGCCGAGGACCTGCGCGAACATCAGGAAGGCGTTGCCCATTGCGAGTTCGGATTTGGGAAGCGCGGCTTGGATAGCGGTGAGTGGTTGCTGCATTGTGAGACCGCGAGAGAATCCAGAAATGAGTTGATATCCCACCCACATACCGGCGTTTGACGTGGGTGTTAGCGTTGAGAGAAGGCCGGAGGCGATGGAAGTCAAAGCAAGACCACCTATGGCCCAGGGTGTATACATTCCTGTTTTCGATGCTATTATCTTTTATTAGTCTCTCTACGATTCGATATAAAAAAGGAGAGGAGCATACTCAAAGCACCAGTCAAAACAGCACCAAGCATCTGAGAGCCTACAGACGGGAGGAAGTAAACTCCACCCATCGTCGGCGAAGCGTTCTTGACGACCTGGAACCAGGTAGGGAGGTAGTATGTTATAACCAGCAGCGAGCCCTGGGAACAGATCATGGTCAATGTCGACGCAATTACTACTTTTCTCTTCAACATAGCCAGCGGAATCATAGCCTGATTCCCCCTATAATTCTCCCAAGCAATGAAGATCCCACACGCACCAACAGCGCCGCAGAATAATCCTATAATCGTAGCAGATTTCCACGGGTAGGAAACTCCACCCCAGTCGAAAGCGAGCAAGAGCATGATGCATGCTGGAGTGAAGATGGCGAAACCGGGGAGATCGAGGCGGGCGAATTGCTGCTTGGTGGTTGCGGGTGTAGTAGAAGTCATGGAGGAGTCGGGGATATGTGTTACGGAGAGAATGGCGCCAGTGATGACGCCGAAGGGGAGGTTGAGGTAGAAACACCAGCGCCAGGTCGCTTCTTGGGTGAGGACGCCGCCGACTACGGGGCCTATGACGAGGCCAAGGGAGGAAACACCCATTACCATTCCGATATAAACTATGGGAGGAGGATATGTTAGTAGGGTCTGAGATATGGGTAAAGTAGGGAGGGGAAGCTTACGGGGACGTTTATCAAGGGGAGCTGCTGAGGCGAGGATGGTGAGGAAGCCGATGATGAGACCGGAGCCTCCTGCTCCTGCTATTGCCCGACCGATGATGAACATAGGCGACGATTTTGCGAGTGCGCAGACCAAGGAGCCGATTTCGAAGACAGCGAGACCGGCTAAGAAGGTATACTGAGGTTTTGTTAGAGGAAGTCCTCTTGAGAAGAGTAATAGGTGTGTGAGCTCGTACCTTGGAGCTATAGTATTGATATACTTTTCCCATAAGGGGTTGTAGCGAGGCACTATTTTCAGTTGTTAGACCTTTCCATTCACATTTTATCTCTCATCCTGGACAGAGTTTGGACTTACACAGAAAGCATAAAAGCACTCCCATACCACCCAATATCTTTAATGGAGTCAAATTCCCCCGTTATTCTGGGAATAGCCTTTATTCGCACCCTATCAGCAATTGATCACCTTAGAAAAAGGGGGGAAAACTCACAGTAACAACAATAGTCTGATCCATCATAATCAAAAAAAATGACCATGCCCACCCCCACC
>JAAMPI010001031.1:0-20837 GCA_013054445.1 Cudoniella acicularis
CTCAAGCATAACCCTAACCGCACCACCAACCACCTCCTCACTCCTCCCTAGCATCAATAATACCGCATCACCAACCACACACTGCACATACAACCACGCCACAAAACCAACGGCGCATATCCAATGCAAGTCGTTGCGGAAAGGTATACACTCATAAATCTTGAGTGTGAAACCGAGCCAGAGTGGGCCTACGAAGGGGCGAAAAGGCTCATGAAAGGAGGAAAGCGTGTGTGCGAGCGGAGAGAGATAAGGCAGGTAGAGGATGTTGTTTGTGAGTGCGAGGAGGAGGTAGAGGGATTCGAAGAGCGTGGTGTAGAGGATTGTTAGGAGGATTGTGCGCCGTGAGGGACAGCGGGGGTTGTAGCACATTGTTGTGCCATTCGTGTTTGGTTTGGTTTGCCTTGCCTTGCTTTGCGCTTGGGCGGTTTTCAGCTGGCTGGTGGTGGTGATCGTGGGTCCTGGGTTGAAGTTGAGTTTTGGTGGTGAGGAGGGATAGGGAAATTGGTCGCGGCGAGATTTGGATTGAGGAGGGGAGGAGCTTCCAAGCTTTATGGTTGTAATGAAGTGGCTGTGTCACCGTCCTCTGTTTGCCAAGGGTGGAATGTGGGCCTGTCAGCCTTGCAACCAGGCTGAACCGAGGGCATGGGTCTGGGGTAAGCACGTGGTTTGAAGAGTTGGGTCTCGGGAACTTCAATTGACATGGAAATCAAAACTTTATTAAAGTATTTCTTTTTGGTGAGGTTCTAGGGAAACCTTTTTATCAAATTGGCAGTGAGTATCTGGGGTCGCGTGGTGATGACCTGATCCTTGTCAGATGTATGAGATCATGTGATGAATAGACTTATTTTGGTTCTTTTCTTCAAAACTTCAGAGAATTGCAAATAGGTATATCGTCAGAAGAATCCCAAAATTCCAACTCCAAATCCATAACGCCGCGAAAGGGTATCTCGTTTTCCTCATCTATGCTTGGCATAAAATCGTGACTACCTCGTTGCTCAAGTGCTTCTCTGCTCAACTCTCCGAATTCTCCTCATAATGAATAGTTTCCTATCGGTCAGCTCTCAACTGGCTTGTCGGAGTCGATCTCAACCGAATTCATCAATGCCTCTTCTTGGCGAACAATTGCTATATCTTTCTCATCCTTTTCGTCGATAAAGCTGTCTTCGTCCTGAGCCCCGATGCCTTGTTCCATTCGATTGTATGCATTCTCTCTCCGTATCATATCTTCCTTCTCCATATGCTTTTTGAGCTCGCCCTGAATAATCGAACGAACAATCTTGTCCAGGAAGCCTCTGTCCCACTTCAATCCAATCAATTCCAGCCCAACCACCACAGGGAGCAACGAGCACTGGAACCACATCCCAAAGGTCCCAGATCCATGCCTCCTATCCTTCGCAATGTTGAGGAACAGTATAAATAACTGGGTGAATGGTATCACGGAGAAGTTGAATATCCAGAGTGCGCAACCGATCAGTCGAAATCGGCGATTCGGGAAAGGTGGACAGAAATATATCCTGAAGAACAAGGCTAGAGCAAGAGCTGCAAAGAAAGGGACGAAGGGCGAAAATATTGCGTCTATCACATGTATTATGGAGGAGAGACCGGGTATTCTGATCGAGTCGTCTGAAAGTTCGGCATAAAAGAAGCCCACGGCAAAAGCAGTCAAAAAGAACAAGACTGTGGTGATCTCTATCATTGGACCTCCACCTCCACGGCGCGGGCACATTGCTTCGGTAAGCAGAAGAATACAAGGCAAGTGATAGTTCCTCTTGAGCCGTAGAACTCAAAAATTTATCTCGCAATTTATGGATTTTTTTTTTTGGGAGTGGTAGTGAATGGGAAATCTTTCGAGGAAAGGAAAACGTATCAGATGGCAGGTAGGAGTGGAGATATGGCTGAGTGTGTTGGCCATTCTAAACGGCTGCCTTGCTGGGAGGCGAAGCTCACGATCTCAGACCCTGTAGCCCAAGTTCATGCACTTGGGAGTGAAAATACCGACAATGGTGAGGCACAGTGCGACAGCGCCCGTGACCGGTAATGGAAAGTTCTCCCAAAAATGGTGGGCAGTAAGCAGAGTAAGCGAGCATGACCAGTTACAACCCTGGAAGAGCCACTTGGCCTAGGATTCGTAAATTTCAGCAAATAGGTAACACTCAGCTGTCAACCTGCAAATGGTCATATTCTCTTGGCGAAAGGGGTTGAAACGCGGAGTTGTTCGTCATGAATTCTGAGGGCTGTGCGGTCGGCAATATATTGTGATGGCCTTGCACACTTGTGCAAAGAGACAACATCGCGCAGTGGAATGCATGATAAGATGTGATAGAGGTGAAGAAGAGAAGTTGCGAAAAGTCCTGCGACGAAGCTTTAAGTGAGCGGATGGCAGAAACGACCAATGTGGCAGCGGGAATGGCCTTTCTCGACTGCCGTGTTTCAACGACATCTCAGTTCTGACAGACTACATTTCTGCTGCATTTACGATTTTCTTGCAGGATTTCTTCAGCTCTTAAAGTCTTGGCATTTGACGGAAAGTTCCACTTTTGAGGCTTATATTTCACGAAAAATTTAGCGCTTCATGTTTCGTGTGTCTGGCTCTTTGATCTTCACTGCCGCAGCTCGCTCAGCCCCCAGAGGCCTCCCCTTCAGCAGTCTATTTCCAAGTCTTTAAGTAAAGTCCTTGTGGAACAGTCAACCTAGTGGTGTCCTAGGACGCACCAAACCGAGTTTTTTTCTCAGTTGCTCAAAACTTTACGCTGTGCGCGATTTCCAGATTTGAGCGTGAATTTCAACGAATTTCACTAGTGCTGATCAACTGTCAAGTTGCACCAAGTCTTTTAAAATCTCGAATAGAGACATGGATCTCAAACTTTTAATCATTTCCAATTTCTCGTTAATACTAGTAATTTGAATTCGCTTTTCAATTGTGTCTAAAAGGGATGCAAATCGAGCATCAAGGCTGCATTTTGTCTTCTTACAATTGAAAAGTTGAAAACTATTTCCACTATCAGACTATTGATACCTAGTATATTCCTAGTTGGAAGCATAGAAACAAAGGTCAAGTGAATATTACAGAAGTTTTTCTTGATTTTTTCCGATTATTTGGATTTAATATCTCTTTATCCTTGATGAAATCCCTCTTCTAAGCGCGTGCTGGGCTATCTTCTGCTTATTATTTTCAACGACGCATCTCTTATTCACCAATAAAACATTTCTTTGTATTTCCCACCTGTTCCCCTATTCACTAAAATATAGATATTTTTATTTCCTGCCTGCGTCTTATATCTTGTGAATTTTCTAGTTTAACAATTTATAAAAATCAATTTCTTGTTCTTTACACATCCCACCTCGGCTCGCTTAACAAATATTGTCTCGTCCCCAAACATACTCTTTCTTTCACAACTGCCGTCAAACCCCTATCTTATCGGATCCGAGGTATCTCTCTATTATATCACTCCCTATCTAATCTAATCAATTAGATATTCCTCCTCCACTTTTTCGGTCAAACCTCGGGCTACCTCTTACGCAAACACTTGCTAACTCGAATAAAGAATAAAAATCTAAATAAGGTCTTTTTTATACTCAAAATCACATCACATCACAACCACTCGCCTATCTCATTTTAAGGTTAAAAGGCAATAGACTAACAAACCCTACAGTCTCTCTCACCCTGTTCTTGCGCGCTCCATTGGAGCACCCACCACCACCACTACATTGACAATCCTCAACCCAGCCCCCCAATGCTGGCCTGCGGCTGCCTCGCCGCCACTCTTCTCCCAAAAAACAGAAAAACAAAAAAATACGTCTTGGTCTCCCTATTCCAAGCAAAGGTGATGCTTCCTATCGACAGGTTGTCTGCGCCCTTCAAAAACAAAAAGACAACAAGCACCCGAAGCCCAAACCCACCATTTCTCCGGAAAACCAAAGGCAAAGTCGAATATTCCCCCCCGGCGTGAGGACGCAAACCTTCTTCATGACTCCGTTTGCTTGCCGCTCGGATGGCAGCGGAAGCTGAAGGCTGCTGAGCGTAGGGTGGGTGATGTTGAAGGTGGAGGTGGAGACCTTCAGTGAGTTAATTAACATTTCATTTCTGTACAGTGAGAGTGGCGGGTGGCTGTGATGTGATATATTCTTTTTTTGTGCTTTTTGAATTTTTTTTTAGAAAAATAAAATAAGAGGTTTGACTTTTTTTTTAAATATGAGTTTTTTCAATTTATTCGGTTAATTAACCAAGAAAAAATACTGAGCCGAGGTTATTATCTTATCAGGATTCTGATAGGAGATAAAAAAGGGAAGAGAGAGGCGTTGAATGATAGGCGATGTTTTCTTAGGATACCAAAGGTGAACTCAAGCTCTGCCTATTACTAGATTTAGTAAAAGGAAGTTCATCTTTTGTCTTCGTGTCTGTCTTCTGCCCTTCTATCCCTGTGAATTTGTCTTTGTTATAATCCTCTATCTTTTAAGAAGTATGTGATCTTTTTACTAAGACGGCTATAATCACCTAAAGTGGCAAGCAAGTTCAATCCAATTTTGTCATGCTAAAGAAGTCTTGATACAGGTACTGTTCATCATTCATTATATTCTCTACTTTACGCCATCTGAAATTCTATATCCTTTTTATCTGCCCAACGCCCCAAGCACACTGCCAACCATAACAGCCACCTCCCTCTCCCAATTCCCCTCCGGCGCTTTCCTCTCACCTATCCCCGCAGGCGCCTGACTTCCCCGCACCACACACTCGCGAATGGCATCCCTCACGCTATTCTTATTACTCCGTAATGTCCTCGCACTCACTCCACCCTTATTCATAATTTCCATCGCTTTCGTGCTTAGGCCTCCTGCTAATGTACGCCAGAAATACGATGCCAGTGATCCTGTCTCTAGACTTGCAAGGAGGGGTTGTAGAAAGTTGGTGGGTGGAGTTGAGGAGGATGGGAGCAGTAGATGTGGTGGTGGAGAAGTGGAAGATAGGAGGAATTCCAGCGCTAGGATGTTTTGGCAGCGGGCGGAGACTTCGAGGAGTGTGCGGTCGAGGGTAGGGAGTGTGGCTAGCGATCGTGCGAGAGATGCTAGAGAAGATGTGATGGCTGTTCGGAGGTACTCTTGAAGTGCTTGGATGAGGAGACCAGGTTCCCATTTTTCCAGCTTCTTGGTGTTTACTTTCGAGGGTATGGGTATTGAGGAGAGGAGGTAGAGGGAGACGAGAGCAGATGTTGTTCGCGACTTTGTGTCTGCGGTTTGTGCGTAGGTTGTGGTGTTTGTACCGGTTGACAGACTGCTCATGGAGAATTCTCTGATTATTTGCTGAGACTTTGCCAGGACTGATCGTTCCGCGGGATTGATGATGGTGTTTTGTAATGTTCGGACGATATCAATTCTGTCCAAACCATGGCCTTCTCCCTCTGGCTCGTTTTTCGAGAAGAGTTCGCGAAGACTCAGTAACGTATTCGAGCATCTCACCAAAGCCCTGTGGTCTTCCTTCTGCCCTGGGGTTTTGACTGGATTCCCCGTTGCTGCAAGCTCAGCCAACTGGATCTCCAGCTGCCGTCCCAATTGTAGACATCGCCCAACTGATCTGCCAAGTCGAACCGTCTCCCATAACCTCGAAGCAACAGCCTTTACCTCCTCAGCAGTTTCGTATCGTACCAACACCTCCTTCTCCAGTCTCTTGTATCCATCGTTCAAGCTCGCGACCTGCGAACCTATTTCCTGAACTATTCGAGCACTTGATGCTGCTTGTTCTTGGGTATGGTTGAGTAGAGGAAGTGCGCTTTTCGTGGTCAGGGTATCAATGTGGGTATTTATTTCTTGCGCATCAAAAAGGACTCGAGACAGGGGCGTAGAGAGGTCGAGTGGGGTGTCGGTGGGGTTGTTGGTGGTGAGCACGAGGGAGTTGGCGAATGTGGCCGGGGAGAATGAGGGGGAGAGAAAAGTTTCATAGTCAATGTAGGACGTATCCTCTTCTTCTGCGGTCATGGCGGCGAGTTTGGACGATAGCAGGCTGTAGCCATTGAGGTCAGCAGCCTGGTCCAACAATAGTCAAGGCTCACAGCTTGAAGTTGTGGTGGAGCTGTGGCGGAACAGCAACATAGTGTTTTGCGCTGTGTTCATCTGCACGCATTGATCGCAGAGTGGCCTGTGGGATCTTATCAAAATCGCCGATTAGAAACTATCGTCATAATCTCATGACTCGGCCAGCGAAAAGTGAGGTTTGAAAACATATTTATTAACTATATACGAGTACAATTCTCTTCTCAATCTATCATGTACCGCGCATCTATTTTCAAGCAATCAATTACCGCAAAAATCAGAGGCATTTAAGCTGTTGCCAGGCATTCCGGAGCTTGCGGGTGGCTTGTCAGCCTATCGAAAATTTAGCGGCGCATCATCAACAAGCCAAAGCTCTTGGAACTATATCTTGCGACCTGCTCAAACACAAACTCTTCCCCTCCGCTCTCCCCGGATACAATCTTATCGTGGGAAAAAGAGTGCCGTCTATATGATTATGCGGTATCAATAGCTGCGTCGTCCTTTCATCTCTATCCCGACGATCCGCCACCCTCAATCCCACGATTTCCGCAATCATGGTGCTCGTCAACATTCGAGAGCTTCTTGCTTTCCCCCAAGGCGACAATTCTAGCGATACTCTTATTGGCGGCATCCATTGGAATCTTACGACATTGAACTATTGGAACTATACATACTACTCGAATGGCACATTCTCAAATGGCTCGCTTTGCTTCCTCCTCTTTGAACCGTACACGCCCTACCTTCTCCAGAATGGCACATTCCTCAATAGCACATCATGCTACTCTCCGATTGAACCCATACGAACCCGCGCGGCGGTGGGCATAGTATTCGCTTGCCTTTTCGCTTTCAGCATAATGTTTACCTTTATCAATCTACGAAAACATGGCAGACTGTTCCTACCATCCGAGAAACGATTTGTGGCGATTGGGAGAAGGTGGCAGTGGTATTGGATGCTGATGGTGGCGGCCTTTGCTATGATTAGTGGGATTACTGGTGTAGATGTCGACAGATATTACCTGCCGGAATTGCCAATTGTTCTGTCGAACTTCTTCTGGTTCCTGATGCTGCCCACTACAATGGCTGTGGTGTGGGAAAGTGTGCGTCATTGGGGTAGCTGGCAAGAACGACAGATGATTGATCCAAATCCATTTTCACTGCGGCAGGACGATCGGCGGGGTAAAGTAGAGCTTTATCTGCCTCTGATATTCTACCTTTGCGCTTGGCTTGTAAGTCATGCTTGATATTGCCTCGGCGTTTTCTAATAATTGCAGAATTTCTTTATGATTGTCCCCAGAGCTTGGGGCGCTATCGAACTACAGCGGGATCCTGATCAAGCACGTTTAAGGGCTGAGCCTACTGCAACAGATGTTCGATTCAAAGCAGCCGCATTCTTGCTGTTTTGTGGGTGGCTGACGACAGTCTTTTCACTTCAGCATTCCATCAAACACTACAAACCTCGGAATCGTGGTATCTTCAACCGAATAATTGGATTGATAAGGTACACGCCTCCGAAATTCCTTCTCACGTTGCCTCTCTCCCTCGTCATGATTGGCTACGAAGCTGCATGCGCTTTCGACTTTTCCATATCCCCCCTCAACTACCAGCCGAATCTTGCCTTTGTGTATGGTCTAGGATGGACACCAATAGCTCTTATATTTTTAGTATACGAAGTAGCAGGATACTTGGATCCGAATGAGGACAGAGAATTACTCCGTCAACGCCGAGTACGTGGTGCGGAAGCAGATCAAGAAATCGGCATCACGAAAAAGCCGCACTGGTGGTCACGACTTCACGGCGATAATCGACAAATGAATGTCCACGATCAAATTGCGCAAAATGTGTCACAAATAGGAGGTGGACGACCGACAACGACGAATCTGGAAAGAAGCATTGAAATGGGAAATATGCCTGTGACAGCGAGACAACAGCAAAACAAGCCGTCTAATGAAGCTGAAGCAATTCGCTTGGCAGCGAATTTACTATTCCCTACGACAAATACGAACGTGGAAACGCAGGAGAGATTCACAGACACACCAGGTGCAGGGCGAGGGAGAAGTCCAGGTGATCGGAGCTCTACCTTGAGGAACGAAACAAGAACGGGTACAAGTGACCGAAGTGACAGCTCCAACAGTGGTATAACCATTGGTGCGCAACCGCAACAAGTCAGGTCTATGCTGGATGTTTAATTGTTATTTGAGAAGCAAGTGCTGTCCTAAAAGTATTATATTGTGTGGTGTTTGGGGTGTGCTTATGGTTAGCAACGCGGCAATGCCGTCATGATGTTATGAGTACTGAAGGTTAGGAAATCGAGGCGTTGAAGTGACACATTAATCGAACATCCATTTAATGTTATAATTGCTATTCACTTTGCTCTGCATGCTGCTGGGAAATCCTTGTTTCCATGTTCATATGAGCCTCGTTTTGAAATTACCCCTCCACCTCAGGACTTGTCACAATGCATCTCGAATCTCGTACTGTCAAGTTTCTACCCTTTCACCTGGGATTATTGGCAACGAGGAACTATAGGAAGGCCCTGTGTGCTGTGAAATCTACTGTGCATGTTTTGGGATTCTTGTCGCGCTGTGCAACTGCATGCTGAACTGATTTCAGTCTTCGGGGTATGCACAGCTCAGCCTGTTCGTGCCACTAGCACACATGTTATTGACCTTCCATACGTGCCAGATGCACGCGACTCACTCAATTATTGGGCTTTAAGGAAAGTTCTTGGTTGGAATTGTACCTCGTCGGAGGAAACACGGTTGGGCTTCTACGGAGTACAGCTCTGCAGCAACAATCTTCACTTCAGTTTCGCCACTCGAGTTGACGTTGACAGAATTGACCCATCACAATCTATCGAAATAACCTTAAATACATGAGTGCAGAGTTGAGATGATTGGAGTATTGCGGGACAAAGTCCTGACCAACACCTTATCATGCATGCACCAGACTCACTTTCCACAAAACCATACATCCTCGTCTCTTCCACTCGCTGATTCTCATGGATCCCATTATTTCCCTGAAACCCATCCCCTGGCCAGTGCCCGTGGCCAAGATAATCACATTTGTTGAAGACCACTAGCCAACTCGCGAAACTGCCGAAGCTGGAATTCAAAAAAAGTTCACGTATTCGCATTGGGACCTTTGCGCCATAGCCAAATTGCTGGAACATGGCCTAAGACCGCTACCAACAAAAGTGTATCCAGAGAACAAACCACGACATTTTACACTAACAACAAAGAGCCAAGAGGCCTTTACTATATTGTGGCAGAACTGGGAAAACGTTGGAGTTGGAAAAGAACGAAGTGTTGAGGAGAGGATGATGCATCCTGATGTGCATCCGAAAGACCCGGATGCGAAGTCCTTCTATTATCCTGAGGTACCGACTGCATGGATGCTGTTGCAGCATCTCATGCCGAGTGTGCTGTATATTTGGGGGTTTAAATCGATGGTTGCGAACGAAGGCCATAGACAAGAGACGAGAGATTGGACGGGAAGTGGATATCTTGGAAGTGGAGGTGTGGAATTAGGAAGGGTAGAGGAGAGAATTGCCAATTGTGGACATAACCCGGCAATGGAGGCTATAGAAGAGACCGCTGGCTATTGCGTTGATCGGGTGATAAAAGAGATAGAAAGGAGCAGGGTAGAGGAAGAGATGGTAAGCCGGAACTGGGAGGGGAAGACAGGCGTGGCGAGGCAGGTTATGGACGAGAGGTGGGTTGAACAAATAAGGCAGTGGAGTCCGAATAGGCCAAAGAGGGTGAAAATTGGAGACCAGTCGACAAAGAGCAAATTATAGAATATATTTGCTTTTGAGAACATGAAAACTCGATATTGAAGGAATTCGGGATTACTCATTTTCTTCCTATTTTCTGAGCTAGAAACTGAAGTTATAATCCAGACAAGAGCGTAGACCCTCTTCTTATATAAGAGTAGGGACCACCATCAGCGGCCTATTTAGCTAAAACCATAAAAATAAACCCCTTATTTTAAAGTTTACTTTAATTATAATTTATATTATTTTAATCAGAAGATCTTACGAATTAATTAATAGTAGCTAATCTAGTTATTTTAATTATATCCTTGGCTTTATAGATTAATTACTCTATATAATACTAGAAGCTATATAGGTCTACCTAGTTTAAAAGTTTTTAAATCTCCTTATATATATCTTCTTTATTTTTTAGAATATATAGTAATTTCTTTAGCTCTTCTTTTATCTAGCTCTATACCTTCTTAATTATGTTTAAATTTAGTAAAGAAGATAACTAAAAGAAAAAGCCTTAGATACTATATTATAACCGTAGTAGCTAGGAATTCCCTAAATACACCTTTAAACCGTCTTCTATAAAGATATACTCTAGCCTAAGTTTGTTAAATAACGGGAAAATAATAGGTTTGAGAACTTGTTCGAGATACGTCTTCGAGTATATACCCTTACACTTAGAAAGCTTTTCTAATAAGACTAATTCTGACTTATAATCCTACCTGATAGCCCTCTATATTATGACTAAGAACCTCCCCGACCTATATACCGACCTTATATAACTTAGACGGCGCTTTTCGTCTACCCACTATATAACCAAGATTCTTCTACTCTTCCTAACCTTAAACATAGCTTCGTCTAACTAAATGACCTTTCGCTAGTCTCCCCTAGGCTTACCGTCATCCCTATAGGCTATATAGCCCGACGTCCCCAACTACCTATGATCGAACATGAAAGTTAATCGTTTCTTAGCTTATAGGCGTGATAAATAAGGTCAGGGGCACGTAATATAGCGACGGTAGCCTATATAGCGAAGTTCTCGACGAATAGTCCTAATAGACACTAAGATACTAAGTTAGGTACGGACCTAGTTAAAGGTAAAGCGCTACGTTGACTAGTCTCTTGATATATAGCGAATATAATAGTAGATCTCGCTTATAGACATTATATAAGGCTTTAGGTCCTTTCTTCTATGTAATCGGCGACTCGATTCCTAGCGTAAAATACGTCTAATTATATACTAGGAAAGGGTAGTCTACGAGACGATTTCGCGCTACGATTTTCCCTAACGATAGTTTATATACTATAATACATATAGGGGTAGCCTATTCGCTATTCTCTTTCTAGAGGGGAGAACTAAAGATAATACCGTCGTTTATCTTGAATTATATGATAATATAATTATTAGTTGATTTAATAAGAAGGTGAAAAAATAAGGTGTTAGAAATAGACGCGTTCTCGCGTTCTCGCTTAGTAGGCCACGTGTGTGGCCCTACTCTTACCTTGCAATTAGTCTATCATACTTTTAGCCACGTTTTCACTTTCCACAACTCGGAAGTTGAGTTGTCTCAGTTGGGTGGAGCGGCAGTTCTCTTCTAGAGGATGACGGCAGAATGCTGTGCGATCACTAAAGGACAAAAGGGGGGGAGGGGAAAATATAGTTTCCCAGACGATTTGTCGCAACAGTCGATACATTGAATTTCTCTCCTAAATCATCCTCTTGTCCTTCAAATTCTCTGACCAAGTACTCCAAAACATTCGTCTCGATGTCTTTAGAACATATGGACCTTAACCCCACTCAAAAACATAGCCGGCAATAAATCCTCGTTCTCATTCAAATTCAAAATTGCAGCTCTCAATTCTTTCGGCACCTGCTGAAGGATAGTGTCGCTCAACATCCCATCCAGTCTTTCCCCCCACATGTCCGTAACGGTTTGCACAATTTCAGCGCCGAAGAGCGTCCCTCGTTTGACGAGAATGCCAATCAACTTTTCTTTGCCGTCTGAACCTCCACTGTCTGAATCTTCGTCAATCTCAGCATTGATCTGTGCGGCTTTGTCGATTTCTTTTTCTGGCCCGACCACTTCGTCTGCATATCTTCGAGCAATGCGTCCACGAATGAGCACATTCATAACTCGGCACAGCTCCGTTTTTTTATTTTCCATGTAGTTTTCCCAGTGCCCCACAAGTCCGAACTCAGGTACAACGTTTTCGAAGTCAATCTGGTCCGTGGCAATTCTTCGTCCGTAATAACTATGTGTGGAGCCGAGTTCCAGTTGACAAAGGAACCATTTGGCTCCTTCAGCGCCCGTAAATCTTGCTAGAACCCATTCGCCCACAATAAAGTTGATGTTCGTTTCTTGGACGAAGTCCAGCATACGGCACACCCTTCTCTGTTCTTCTGTCTCGCCAAAGGCTTGGGTCTGGGCCTCTTCACCTTGAGTATCGTGTTTGCTGTTTTCATTCTCGGGGGCTCCAGTTGGTTGGGATTTTTGTCGCATGAAACCAGACGATAACGAAGCGAGTTTACCGTAGTAGTTGGTGTTTTCTTGTCCCGGTGCAAGAGGTAGATCAGTCTGAGTTGAGCCGCCCCCTTTCTCCAATTCGACTTCAAACAAAGCTTGCTGTACAACGTCACAGACGTCTAACTGCTTGCGCAAAACACCGGCGGCACAAGAAAAGTTGACTGTTATCGTAGAAAGTGCAGTACTAATAGTACACTGGCCGCTAATCTTCTGGCTTTGGTTTACTACACTTTCCACTTGGTAACGGAGTGCTTCGGGATTCTGCATGGTGATTACAACTCTTTGAATATCGAAAACACCTTCGATGCCAGATGTGGTAACCATGATTGGGTTTGGGCAAATCATGCTGTTGCTCAAAGGCGTTTTGGTTGTCTTCGGTTTCTGTCGTCCTATACGAAGCCTATCTAAGTTTGGAGCCTGCAGATTTTCGAAAAGATCTTTGAATTCATCCGGGATATTCTTGACATCTCGCTTGGTGGAGATCCAGTCATTAATTTCATCAACCAGTGTTTCAGGTTCGACCTGTTCTTGAACCGTTGTAACTGGCCGCTGGGTGGTTGGAGCAGTATTCGAACTGTCTTTCGCAGGCTCTGGTTCCTCAGGGGCACTTTTTTTGCCATAAAGACTTTGCAATCCTCGGGCTTTGAGCTTCGATGCAGATATTTGTGGCATTTGTGGAATTTGTGGTGTTTTGATTCCGAACCGAGAAGCGATGCTGCCACTGCCCTGCACCTTGCCTCCACCGACCACGCTCTTAGTGCTTTCACCCTCAGTCCTGGAACGAGCCTTCGGCTTGTACTTGTCTTCAAAACTCGGAGTATCTTTGAGATACACTAACAGCTTGCTAAGATTCACAAGTTGAGGCCGGAGGTCATGTAAGCGAGTTTCTTTAATGAACTTGAGAATGCTTCGTATCAGGTCAATCGGCATGTCTTGATGTGCCGTTCTTTTAAGGAAATCGATCGTTTGACGCAATAATAAATTAAGGCGCGATGCTGTATCTTGTAGACCGTACCGTTTCTCTTTCGAAGCCCTCGCTAGCACGTCGTTCCTCCTTGCAGTAAAATAACCCTCAGTTCTTTCCGGGCCGAACGCGGTCAAATTTGAAGGATACAGCGATCGACCCCTAATTGGACTTCCCAGGTCTTTGCCAGCCCAGTTAAAAATAGAAACATCATTTGTGGTAATGACTACCTCGTCGAGTAACCGGCAAAGTGCTTTCGTCGGACCTTCTGCATGAAATGCCGCGAATTTTACACCGAGGACTCCCATCAATGAATAAACTCTATCGACAGGAACTGTGCACTCTCTGTAAGATGCCAATGACAAAATATCATAGGCAGGAAGGCTGGATCTGCTAAGTCCCCGACAGCACTCAGGTGGAGAGACATGTGTGAACTGAGAGACTCGCTTCCGATCCTCATCAATAGCTCCCGTGCAGTCTTCAATCAAAGCTCTCACTAAAAGCTTAATTAAGCTTCTGGCTTGTGCTCTGATTGAGGTCGTATCGAAACCCAGGGCTGTGAATAAATTCCTAAGTCTTTGGCCAGCGGAAGTTCCTCTGTTCAAACGAGACTCTATCCCATAGGCTGCGACAGAAATCGCGTTTCGAATGTAGGCACTGGAATTATCGTCATCCATGTCTCCCGGAAAATGTACGCCAAGAAAGTCGAGAATGCCAATCAGCCTTCGCGATTTTTCTGAGCATCCGGGATAACTGATGTATTCGATCTATGCCTCGGTCAGATATTTACAATTTTTAATCGAAGGATTATTTAAACACAAGCTGTGAGAACGTACCTTCTCTCCGGTATCCATCAGTTCCCGTAGTATTGCCGTGTCCTGAAGAATTGACTTGGCTTCCGGTGGCACGTTTAAAATGTCTCCATCTTGAATATGCTTATCAAGGTAGGAACAATGATAATAGTAGGCGCCCAAGCCTTCTACAGATCGAGCCAAAGGCTGCCAGAGACTATTGACATAAAATGACATCTTGCTCAGGACAAGTTCCTGTAATGTCCAGCCTCGCGTCGCCCACTTCGGATCAGAGACGCAGTCAAAGCTGCAGAAATTCGGTAGCTCAGCTGGCTGCTCCAGATGATCCCACGTAGAGACCCATTCTGTGGAAGAAGGGGTATCGAGATGTACCAAACAAAAGTCGGCATTGTTGTACCACTCTCCCATCATCGCCAGTGACCCGGTGAGTTCGTTTGCATCACTTTTGTCGATACAGCAAGTGTCGTTCCACAAATAGCGTTTTCGACCATTAGATGGAAACAGCCCTGAATCTAGGATTCTCTTGGCTTCACGAATAGACCCTTCGATTTTATTCATGGACTTCTTCCTTTCCAAGACTGGAAGCAAGTCCTCAACGGCCAAACTTAGCGCAGAATCGTGGTTCATAACCTCGCAGCTTGCTGTTGCTTTTCTCAGCCGTTCTTCAGCTTGGCCCAACTTCTCTTCAGCTTGAGACAATTCTTGTTCGGCTTGAGCAAACTCTTTGCCCAAATCGTCCTTTTCATTCATCCCACTTGGCATTTCCGAATCGTCAACTCCGGCATCTTTTTTCTCCTTCTCTAGTACATTATCTGCCATCTTCCGCAGCTCCAGCTCCTTTTTTTTTGCATTACAAGAATTTCGAGCAGTCATTTCTCCCCAGGTCGCTTCCTTGAATTCGGCCAGCTGAGCAAGAAGCTCGCGTGCATTGGAATTGGTCCCAGAGCGACTCAGGACTGTGTCGATTTTCTTTATTTGTGCCTGTATGTCTTTGGTACATTGAGCACTGAGTAATTGAACATCGCTTTTTCCAGCCTCCAGGTGCTTAAATTTCTTGGCTTTGAACCTTGCAAACCTCCTAGCCTCCTCATCGGAGTCGTCATGCATCATTTCATAGACTTCCCTTTTCTTCCGACTTTCTTTCAAGTTGGAGATAAATGGGTAACTAATCTCCTGGCCTTTCCAACTGTGAGAAAGTATGACATATTGTCCAGTGGGCCAATCCTCCAGATTGCCAGTGTCTATGTTGAACATGCGCTTGGGAGTTTGGAGGCCGTCAGGTTTGATCGAAGATGGATCAAATGCTTCCGTAGAGTCATCGAGATTAGCATTTGAAGCCTTGCCGTCAACGAATTCCGGCACGAAAGTCGCGTGGATCAACCAGTTCATGGATTTCCGAACTTTCTCTTGGAGCAGTGGATCAAGAACACTTTTGACATAAGCATCCCGGGCCACATGGTACCCGACACCTGCGCTGCTGGCAAGTTGGGATATCATTGACTTCTCAGAAGGGGTATTAGTACCCGTGGCGTCGAGTATCTTTTTTCCGAGGCGCATAAGTTCATTCTGGTCGGTCCACGACATTTCGCGAGTGCTGTTCTTGGCAGACCGAGAAAACTGGGTTATAGACGAAATGACGAGAATGCTTGAATAATTCGTTGCGAGCAGCAGGACTTCAGTGCAAAATGCAAGAAGTGAAACAAAATTTTAACAGAAAGCCCCACTTACAGAGACGAATTTGCACAAGTAATAACAGCCGAAGTAATGCTCGAGCGAATATTGGAAGCGTGCATTGCAATCTCTACCCGATTAATGAACAGGTACTTGTCCGACAGATGATGAGGCCCAACTTGAACACAACATGTGATATGTCCTCCTTCTATTTGTTGTGGATGGCGGTGAGGGGCTTCAAAACGCAGAAGCAGATGCCCGAGTCGCGATTGTCGTTTGATTTGGCAATTTTAGGCGCCGCTCTGATCGTGACTGGGGAAAGATCAATCGCTCAGCCAGCCACATAACAAACAGCACATTAACTTGCACGACGAAGACCGACCGCTTAGCCAGTCACATACGGATCACCAAACGGCACGTCTGCTTGCGCCCTACGAATAAGGCTACCTTTTGTCTTCTCATCGGAACTTTATTCACGTTCATTGGTTTACGAATTTCGTACATCGGATCAAATGCGGCAGTGACGGCAGCGTCCTCGAAACGAGCCATCATAGCACCCCCCAAACCAGACAGAAAGGCCTCTTATCTTTTTCTTCCCCACAAATGTTATATCTCACCTAGGTATCTATTGAACCAACATGGCATCATATCACCGGATTCTTAAAGTCTTCGGAAGGTCTGTCGAAGACAAAACGTTACAATGTGACTGGTACGTCGATCCAAAGCTGCTCAAGCTTTAGTACCAAATAGATCGGTCAAGCTCAAGTAAGTTCTAACAAACGGGTATGCAATAGTGATATACACCCTTGGGAAGTTCTTGTCAATGAGAATCGCTGGTCTGGGAAACTTCGACTTGTGGGCTTCGTGGACGTCTTTTTTCTGATCAGCTATTCCGAGAACTCACGTTTTCACAACGGCATAGTCATCTACAGTATACTCTGATTTATCCAGCCGAGACATTCATTACTGATATATGAAGCAGAGGACGACCAACATATCGAAAATATCTTGAAGCTCGCTGGGAAGGAATTCGAGGATATCAACTTGCTACCGAAGAGCTCGGAGCCTATAAATACACCTGCTCCCACGCCAGAGCAAAAAATCAAATACATCACCTTCTCTCGCGACACCGCCGATTATACCGTCACTAGCATCGGACATCCCATTGGTCTTCGAATCAAGTACAATACCTCCTCCCTCGAAAAATACACAATTCAGCTCCGCAAGCCTCAAGATCCAGTTTTAAAAAAACAGTACAAGAGAGCGATCAAACAGCATGACACGTTAGATATGATTCAGGACGCGGTGAAACTGGGGCTTGTGTCATATGCAGAGATTCTTGGACATGGACTGGGTCATATTTCTAGGGGGAGCTCGACACTAGAGATAGGGAAAGGGTTTGTCGGAGGTCTGGGATCGAGTCAGCAGAGCTGGACTGGGTTGAGTGGAGACAAGACCTGAGAATGGGAATCGAGAGTGAAGGGTGTGATGTGAATATTTCTGGTTTTCATTGGTTATAGTGACTATCAAACATCATAGCGTAGCTCAATTCAAGGTCTTGAAAACTACACAAATAGTACGAAAATCCTTTCTCGAATAGAGATGGCCCTCCGGCAACCAAAAAGACACTTGTAATATACAAATCTGTCCAATAGGAGAACTACTCACATGGAGAACTGCTTCCTAATATAATTTGAGTAGAATTGAAATTGCAATCAACGAAAACGGGAAGGAACAATTCATACGAGACCTCATCACTAACACTAACGATCATGCTAATGCAAGGAATCTTGCAGGTTAGTCAACGGTGCCGATTAATTCTTGAGAGAAGCGCCTTTCTCTCTCTCAAAATCTGTAAGGAGAAGGGTACGAGTTACGTCCGAAGTTACGCCTTCTATAGGGGGTTTCCAATATGTTTTAGCGAGCAGTCGCTAAATTATAGCGCGTGAGTGCCTATAAGTTAGTGAAGATGGGCTAAGCCCTTTCTCTTCACCTTACCCCTCAAAAATCATTATTTAATGACTTTGTATAGGTCTCGCATCAATAAAAAAAATTAATTTACTAGTCGTAAAGACTGAATAAGTGATTGTTATTCTCGTATTATAAGATTGCGCTTCCTAAACCCAGAATATCCTACATTGTCCCAAGCCACTGGTCCTGGTCGAGCAACTGCACCAGTTGGCTTTATATACAGCACTAAATAATACAATAATATAAGGAAGCAGATTATTTTTAGTTCTGCATTTATACCACACCTACGTGTTCGCACAAACACTAACGATGCCAGCAAATGCTAGGAAAAGCCACACTTTGCATTAATTCTCTGAGCATTTGTGTACCCTCCGTATTGGTCGCTTCATTACAGCCGGCTGTAATTGATCCAAAAAGGCTGCGGGTTGACGCAGCTCAATTCACGATTCCAGTGCCATAGGCACTCGTGCAGCGCCTCTGGTGCGACACTGCAGCTTCAAGAGGTGGCATGCTCCGGGCTGGAGGCCTAAATTGAGGGACTTTGGGGTCCGGAGTCACGAGTCATAGCTAGGGTAGCTTCAGGCATCATTTCAAGCAGCAGAGTAGAAGAACGCTGCAGTTGGGGCTGCATGCATGGGCCTCCGGTTCTCTGCATTTACGCAAGCCACAAACCTGCAGACCACGCGAATCGGAAGAAGCTTAATTTAAGTCTACTTTCCGATATCCAAGTGCATTGTTTGTAGCAGAATACCTAATTGGGTAGGCGGTATATTCAGGGGTAGCGCGGGGCGCGAGACACAGTAAGCTTACTAGGCCGAATATACGAGTAGGGCGGTGAGTTGGGGGGGAAACCGTGCACCCCAGCCTTCATATTAAAGGTCGAGTTTCTGCACCTTAAATCGTATCAGGTTTTATATTCTTCAGGTATCAAAATCCGCTCACCACCAAGCTGCAGCGCAATTCAAAACGCAACAACGCCGATCGTGCCAAACGGGGAATCCTTTGGGCCACAGCACCCACCAGACCCACTAGCGGGGGAAATTTTAATCCCGCAAAACCATCAGCCTAGCGCTTGATTCTACAACATATATTGAAATATTCAGCAACCATGATCGACGTTGTCTCCATTGTCATTGCAGTTGTCTCCCTCATTGGATCGCTTGTCGCAGCAGGCTTCACCGGATGGATTTCATTCTATATCGACCAAGTCAAACGACGCACTGAAGCCAAAGCTTTGATCCACAAATATAGAGATCCTCTGATGCTGGCGGCTTATGATCTGCAGTCAAGGCTTTGGGGCCTTGTTCAGATGAATCTTCTCCGCTACATTGAAGACGAAGATAAAAAAGATCTCGTGTATGTTTACACAGCTTTCTTGGTTGGACAATATCTTTCCTGGACATACATCCTCCGTCGCCAAGCCCAATTCCTGCGCTTCTCTACGGACAAGACCAACAAGCAACTCAATCAAATTCTAGACACCATTACCAACGAGTTCAGCCTAGACAGACATCAGGGAGAAGATCCATTTATGCTTTGGCGCGGGCAGCAGATGGCCATAGGAGAGTTGATGACTATGGAGGAAGAGAAAGGGCAGCTATATTGCATGGGATTTGCCGCTTTTTCACAAAAATACCACAATGATCTCGAATTCCATAAATGGTTCCAACCAATCGAGAAGGGCATTGTGTTGCTTGTGGATGCAGGCGCACGTGGTGATGCTGTGGCAAATCATAGGTTGCGTCGACTGCAGCACCTGCTGATTGACTTGGTTCTTCTTTTGGATCAGGAGCGTGTGGCATTGGGGCAAAACAAACAGTTGAAAGTGGACGCTGCACATGAGTGCAGGTGTTATAGTTGTCCGGGTGCCGTTGTTGTAGAGGCTCACGTTGTATCTCAGGCTTCGAAGCTCCCTGAGCCATAGGGCCTCTATTTTCCTAATGTGTTGGCCAATCCCAGCGACGAAGGTAGAAGGTCGGTTCGAGGATCCTTATCAACAAAGGTCCCTTGATATTTGACGGACAGGTGGACCAAGGGTTTCACTCAGACCTACTGCCCGCTATTGAAAGCAGTACCAGGGGCATTCTGTTGTTTTGTTGAGAATGTGGTCAATCTCCCTATTCGGTGTAATGTCGAGGCTTTGCGAACACAAGGTGAATATCAGACTGAAAGAAGATCTATTAGAAATTTGATATAGATTCTATAGAAAGAGGAAGTTGAGATATGGTAGAGAAATAGATCAATTACAGATCACCGAAGTCTTGTTCGGAACACAAGGAGGGTGAGTCATAGGAGAGCATCATATTAGCAATATCACAAATTCCTTCAGCCACCCTTAAAGTCTGTATAATAGAGAAATGGAGAATCTGCACCGCTGTGTTACTGTATAGGAACCTGCTGCATTCGTTGAAATAAAACGTCTTAAATGCTGAAAGAAGTTTAAACAACAAGACATTGAACTCCACGCTTCGGAAAAGAAAAGGTCTAACCCGAACTCTACAAAGCTGAATAGCCTAGCTACACCGAAAAAGCGGTCATTAGGCAGTGTGATGGATTCTTCCCATGCCAACACATCTTCACACGAGATGCCCCCCAAAATACCCTCTCTCATCTATTCGGTATTGAGCAAAAGTAAAGTGTGACGTCCGTATCAGAAGCGGGATTATCCTGTGGCGCTACTGTACAGGGGCAACCTTCGTATCAACCTGTATTTGCAAGAATCCCGGTACTTGCACACTACAGAAAATCGAAATAAGGAGCGTATCTAGCAACCCGGGCGCTAGATTCGATCCAAGAAATATGTCGATCGCGTCTTGCTGCAGTGAATTTCCATCTTGGTCAACGAATTGTCTGTATATGGTTTTGATTGCAGTAGGTGTGTTTTCGGGAGTAGGTATAGAAGAACCGAGGCTAGGGATTAAGTCCCCACCCCCCCATTTGGACCACCTCGCTTAATTCTAGACCACCCCCTTCCAACCCTATTAAATCTACGAATCTTGAACTTCTATACAATCGCCCGTAGCAGTAGATTCTATAGACGAATCAGAGTCTTCCTTATTAATTCCACGATCTCCTGCCTCGATCTAAGCCTTTTTAACAGCCCGAAT